>JAOUQT010077726.1:0-10114 GCA_025769995.1 Xyliphius kryptos
TATATAATTTTTTTAAAGCTTTCTGTTTGGATTCAGCATTCTGTTCTGTTGCGTCACAATCAAACTGAGCGGATACCAGATGGAACGTAGTGCCAAATATTTATGACTGAAATGCATTACAGGTGGTGCTTAATGTGTGTGTTGGTTGAGTGGGGTTGAGGGGGTGCGGCTAAGTTTGAGGGTGTCAACTTAAATAGATGCTCAAATCAAAGTATCCGGCTGATGAGGATGAAAGAGAGCTGCAACACCGCCTCTGCACCGAGACTAATCTTGCTACTCTTCTGTGGAGCCACGGCCTCCATACTGAGCGCACGAGAAGGAGGGAGAGCAACAGGATAGATGGAGGAGGGCAGGAGACTGGTACAGGACAGCAAAAGGAATGAACCAGGGGGTTTAAAAAACAAGAACGAGAAGTGTTGCATCTGGGCGAAAAGGAGAGGAAAATGCTAGGAGTAAAACTCATTGAGCATTCGGAATGTGTCTATGCTTTTAAGATGAAAGGGTTTTAATATAAAAGAATATTTATTGCTCAGAGGATCAGATCTAAATTATTTTTGTGGAAATGCATTATAGAGGATCTTACTCAACATTGTTAAATTCAAGTGCTTCAAACAATCCCATCGTTGCAGGGATATAAAATGAGTTGCATCCTAAAACTTTGTGGTAACAGTTTGGGAAAGACCCTTTTATGATCAGCTTGCACAAAGCAAAGGCCTTAATACCCCATTTGGGTGACTTCCCACAGAACCACTTAAAGTCTCTTTTAGAAAAAGAAAAACATCTAGAACCATAGTATACTCAAATCTGATCCTTCTTATCTGGCTTTTTTTTATAGCAAGTGCTAGTGGTGGAGTTTTTTTATTTATTCATAATTTTTTAGTTTAACACTAAAATCACTAGAATCACCAGCAACAGCTACAGAAAGAAAATTGAGCGTGTTGGTCAGAGAGATGGGGATGATTTCCGGACCGAGTCGGTCGGACACATGGGGAAAAGTATCAATGTGGAAGGTCAGCTCATGAGTTGAGGGGTTAGCTGGAAGTATGAGAAGCTAACAATGATCCATGACCTTTACAGAAATTTTCATGTACAACTAGGTTTTTGGTCTGTGTGAGGAAACCTACATGGCCACGGGTGTTGTAGTGGTTAGCAGTACCGGCCCAGCACGTGCTGCCTCTTTTGAAGTGTTTATATCCATGAAGTTAATAGTTAATGTCATGTTCTTGTGAAAATAACTTCAGGCTTTGGGAAAACTGAGACCTCGTTTAAACCCTAAAACTGCGGCGTACAAACACTTAGCATCCATCCAGGCGGCAGAAATAATATTAATGTGAACACTTCGATGGCTTGGGGCTTTTATTCAAATTCTCTGGCTTCCATGGCAACAGGAAAAATCCCTGGTCATCAAGTGTACACTTGGGTGAAGGGAGCAAAACAACACTATATACTGATCAAGCCTGATTTACAGTTTGCCTTGCTGTGAAATGCTGCAGATGCCCAGAGGAGGTGTGATGTGATTTATTGGCTAGTCACGCACGTGTGTGTGTGTGTGTGTGTGTGTGTGTGTGTGTGTGTGTGTGTGTGTGTGTGTGTGTGTGTGCACGCGTGCATGTGTTAATCCAGTGTGTGAGTACTCATTTCCTCGCAGTGCTGTAAGCCAGTGTACACAGACTGTTGGCTTTAGTGATTCATTCCCGTATTTGTTGATTTAACTGCTGAGGCGATGGAGAACAACAGATACTGCAGAATTTTTATCCCCCCTGATTCTTTCCTTACATTCCTCACACTCTTCTCCTACTGCGCCCCCCACCACCCCAACTGCTCTATTTTTCATCTATAGTCCTTGTATGTTCTACTTAGTGGTCCCTCAAGTTTCAGAGCTTTGTGTATAGTAATGATTTTATTTATTTTTTTTTTAATCAAAACCTCCTTCAGTAAATCCTCGAACTAGCTAAAATCTTACTACAAATCAAAGCTTAGACACAAGTAGACCCATTCTTGTGTATTTATAGGGATGGAAGCTGTTTGCTTGAGCAGTGAATGACACGCCCCCTGGCTCTGATTGGTTGTGTTTTCGGGCAGAGTGGACTTTGGAGCTTCTTAGCATGATCGGATAATATAATGCGTATTATAGACTGGGTAGTTCCGGTCGTTGAATGAGATTGACTGAGCCATTTGTCTAGACGTGACCTCACTGACAATAACGCAACTCTGAGTAAATTACATTATTTTCCCGTTTTTTTTAGAAACTCAATTCTGTAATTTAGATGGCAGTATTTGAAAGAAAAACCTGAAACCAGTTTCTCAGCAATTAGCGTACACTAAAAACAACTACGTTACATCTTGATTTTAATGATTTTGTTTTCAATAAATACATTTGTTGATTACACTTTGTTTTTTTTTCACGGTGTATTTGTAATTCAATTCAGCTTTGTCATTATATATGGTTGTACAGTATAACTAAACACGGTCAGGCTACATCTCCTGTGCAGGCAACGAAAGTCAACAGTGCAAAGTTAACCGTTTTATAAAGCAAAAAGGCGCTTGAGGTTGTGAATTATTGTGAATAAATCATGGAAAGAAATCTAACTGTACTCTGCTTGGCATTGGGCCTCTTTGAAACATGGGTAAGCAACCTGTCCTGTTTGTCCACTTTCTGCTCAGTGAGCGCTGGGATTGGCCTTGGCACAGCTCATGACCTTTATTAGGAACCTAGCGGATTACCCAGGCTGTGTTATGGTGGAGAACCTGATAACGTGCAATCTGAAAAATCTGAAATGAATATAGTGTGAGTTGTGACTATGAATTTGTTGGTATGTTTTCCACAGACTCGATAATTGACAGAGCCTGTTTTCAGCCTTGTAGGTACTCCCCAAGAGCCAGTCCATCTGTGGTGTTAGTGAACAATCAATCAAGCGTAGGAAAGCATGAACCTCTTAGTTTTCCCAAAGACATGGTAGGCAATCAAGCTGCCAAATTTCAACCTTGTAGGGAATAGCCCAATGTGATGGAGGCACCCTGTGTTCAATGTCAATATCGAGCAAACCATTGAGAAGTAGTTTTTACAAGGTGATGCCAAGATGATGCCAAGTTTCATTTTTGTAGGTTCTCGGGAAGTGGGAGGTAGTGCTGTATCTTTATGGACTCCACTGATCATAATAATCTATTTGTTGTACTTTATTAATCTCTCTATCTATTAAAGATAAAACCCTCATGGACAATTATTATGGTGTTTGGTTACCGAGCTGAAATTTGGGGTTCCACCAAGAGGGCCTTTGGTCACAGTCCCTAACCCTAATTGCTCCAGGTTGGTGGGGTCATGGTTGAACCGGTGTTCTGACCCCAACCATCAAGTTGGGATGCCTGTAAGTGACTTTGTATAAAAAGCATCAACGGAATGACTTGGCATAATGTCAGCCCATTGCTCAGCCCACATCGACCCTGTGCATTCTTTCACCCCGGCCCAGAGAGGAGCTTGTTAAGGAGCCAGCCGTAAAGAAAGTCCTCCCTCACCCGCATTGTACTTCCAACAATAACACCAAGGCAAATCATTAGGCTCCCTCTCGCGTGGATAATAAGACCGTTACCCTTCACAACTGATAGCCCTGTCCATTAAAGGCGCTCATTATGTCCAGCCGTTACGGTCAGAGCGCCATAATGAGTAAACGAGCCTCTCCAGCAACATCCGTACCTCGCTGCCTTGATTCTTGACAGCAAAGACGTATATAACAAAAGCTTGTCGCGTTTGTACAGTTTACTCAGTCTGGGCAGCAATTACCAGCAATTGTTTGTCTGTCAATTACAGCAAAACTTCTGTTGAATTTTAAAACCACGAACCAAAACTTGTGTATATAAGATCAGAAATTTTGGCATTTTAACTTTTAAAAGTTTGGAGAAGGATGGGTTGTGTTACAGTGCTCAAACCAATGTCTAGGTGAGTATAGGGTGAGGAACTTGAACCAGGCCACTTTTTGATCATCTAGGTACTGCCAATACTGCCAGTAACCAGGCTAAAATTCCCAGACATACCCCAAAATCTGGTAGAAGGCCTTTAACATAGGGCACTTGTTTCCTCTTGGTGTAAGGCGTGGGCACCCCAATGTGGTATTTTAAGACCAGGAAACGTTCAGCCTTAAAGTCCGTATTTTAAACCAAGCAGGTTCAGTGTCGTGTCGTTCGTGAGTCATCTTTGTAAATGCCGTTGCTGCTTAAATCGTTCAGCACTTTTCTTTGTGATTCAACAGGAGCAACATTATCCCTGTAATCCAGTGTTTACTCAGTAACTAAATGCTTCTGCTACAGAAGAAATCAAGCCTTTACAGTGCGCATACAGGAGGTTCGCGTGTCCAGGATTTGGAAACACGGCTCTAATTAAAATACCATAACCATGTCAGCATCACTGCTCCATTTTGTACCTTTAGCACTGAAAGCCAATGAGGCCATGGTTTCTTTTCTTATTGGTTCTTGACTCTGGGGAGCATTAAATCTTGCTGAGTTTAGTTGTCTAAACAATTCCAAAATATGATTCCTGTTTCTTCTTCGGAGGAACAAATGAACAAAAGTCTGACACCTGGATTTGACCCAAATCCCGCTTCAGCACTGAGGTCCTTAATCAGACTTCCTTTTAAAGTCGTAAACAGTGTTCTTATCTTTTCCTGATCTCTTTCTGTAGCTTGTCATTTGTACATCACAGCTAAGTAATGAGATGGTACCAGAAATCAGCAGTTTCTCGTATTTAAACAAAACTGTGTCTCAAGATACATGGTGTAATATCAGCTCACGAACCCTCAAACAACATCCAACTTTAGAAATGCTGAAGTCTGTCCCAGGGTAATGACCTCAGCTGAATCCAATCTTTACCAGATCTTCGAGAAAGAAAGGTGGGGAACCACCCCTGAACAGTTACCAGGCATTTAAACAAGCACACACACACCCAGACTCACATCTGGAACTCCACATTGAGAAGACTTTCTGTTCTAATTCTGGATCCAATCCCAGACGTCCTAACTGTAGTCTCATCCAACATCTTTGGGTTTAACTAGTGAGATTGTATGACCGGTCCATGACTGGTATCTGACCTCATAAAAACCCCCATCTGGATTACTGAGAACAAATTCCCACACACACACACCAAAATCTTGTAGAAATCCTTATGAGAGGATAAAGTGGATGTTCTAGTGTAGTACTACCACTAATAATTAATAATAAAATAATGGGGCTTAGTGATTGTCCCGTTCTCCTCTCAGTGCTGGGGATTCCCGGTTCAAATCCCAATCTGGGTTGAGTTTCCATGTTCTCCCCCTTTTCTGCGTGTGTTTTGTCCGGTTTTTCAGATTTCCACAGTCCAAAAACATGGATTCAAGGTAAATTGGCTGCTCTAAACTGCTCCATACAGTCGGTGTGAGTGTGTGTGTGTGTGCAGCCCCCTGTGAACCTCATAGAGGATTAGGTGGAAGATGATGAATGAATGAATAAATTTATAAAATAATGGTAAAGCATTTTTAAAGCATGTGCTTTAGTTAAACAGAGCAGCAGGACTGCAATTTAAAGTTGATTGTTATTCTATTTCATAAGGAATTGAAAACTTGTCCCTCATGCTCTTTTATAGCTCTTTTCAAACGTTTAGTCTTCACTGTTTGTCTGCAGCTCCACACAGTAATACACTTTTAAAAACTGTCTATAAGACTGAAAGTGAAATATAACACTGAAATCGTGCTAGCTGCCGGATTTAAAATAAAGAACAGCCCCACATTCTTACCTTGAACGTGTTGTATTGAGCTGTCAGTGGATCCTCTTCTCTCACTTGTCCTGAATGCAGAACAGCTCTAATTCTCAGTCTGCTTTAAACTGGCAGACCCTCCGTCGGAGCGCTGGGGGATTTCCTGGAACCATCTCTCTGAGGTTTCCTGGAAATACAAAGTGCTGATTCAGAGCCTTGGGCCTACATGTTAAAAACTTTAATTAATTTATTATAACAAGTGTTTGTCAGTTATTGTCCACGTTCTCTGGTTCCTCCCACAATCAAAAAACATGAATTTAAGGAAAACTGGCTGCCTTAAATAGTATGAGTGTCCATCCAGTAATTGGTGCCCTTTTCTGGGTGTATCTTCCCAGTGCCTGAACCATTTTCCTCTTCACTTCCCACAACCCTAGTATAAGATTAATTAAAATATATATTTGATGTATGGATTTTTGTAAATGAATAAAGTATTAACAGAATCTTTTTCCCGACTGGAAACATTTTGTACATTAGCCTGTTTGGAATGTGGATGGGGTACTGGATTCCATGGAGGAAACCCATGCAGACATGCTGGTGGAGGGGGAATGTAGAATCGTTGGAGAAAGTGGTGCTGAAGCTTGGCACCTTATTTTCTTGGGGGGAAAAAAGTGCTTGCTTATGTTCGCTTGTTTGTTAGGATGGATTGGGATCTTCACGAGTACCTACAAAGGAAATTTGGCTCCGTTATTCCTTATCATGTCCTTGGAAATAAATGCACTTAGGAAAGCATCCACATGAACACTGTAGTCACAACTCGCACTATATTAATTCCACATATTCTTTTTAGACTTTTATTTATTCATTATCTTCCGCGTATCCCTTTATTGGGGGGGGGGGTAGGTGTTTCGCCCACTCTATAATATGTTTATTTGAAATACATAAACTTGTTCAAAAACATTTGCCTTTCAACTTTCACGTTATCAGTTTCTCCCTGGGTATTTATCTAGCATGAGTACATACATGGGCCTCGGATAAGAATGGTGGAGGACCCGAGTTTCCTGGATGGATGTCAATCTTTTAATTTCACTTAGTTCAAGTAACAAGTTCTACAGTAAATCTGTTACCAAAGGTTAATCATAACCTTCTTTGTTTCATAATGCATGTTGCTTATCCTCACTGCTTGCTGTTTCTTTGGTTTGTTCGCCTTCCTGCCTTCATTTGCATTCGCCTTGCTTTCCTGCTCAGACTTTGGCCTCTGTAGGCTGATTGGCTAGTTTAGATGTTGGAGTTGTTTCACAGGGTAATCATGGGTTTCTTCTGACATATTCCAATTGAACGTTTTATTGTGTACCGGCTGGGTGGTTCACTAAAACCTGGGCCCCCTAGGTTTCAGTCTCCCAGCATGCATTGGGGCTCCATCAGTCCAAGCAGCAGGACGCTGGAGTGAAAGTGTTGAATTGATGACGTTCAGAACAAAGAGTCACAAATCCGTAACGACAGTTGGCATGCTGCGTTGCTCTGAACCACCAGCGGCTTCAGCGCTCAGATAAGTGGGTCATTCAGATGGATTATGGGATATTTTGTTTTATATGATGTCTGGTGCTTTTGTGTTGTGTGTAATGTTTTGTTTCGGGCTTGCCTTCACAAAGGGACCTGCTCCTCTTAAGCTCATGTCGCTCTTAAGTGCACCGCCCTAAAAGTGAACCTGGCATTGTCTGAAAGGTATCACAATACACTTTCTTCTTTTTATTAAACTAAATAGAGATGAATCCTGAATAGCCCATCACTGCCTCTTGTGGTAAAACATGTCTAAATAAACATGCATTGACCAGTGGTTCTTAAACTGTGGTATGCAGAGTAGCAGGAGGTGGTACGCCAGATAATGGTTTGGATATAAAAAAACCTGATTTGTTCTGATGCATCTTATGAACTATGTTCTGTAATTTGGCCACTAGATAGTAGTGTTTGCTGCTTGGAAAAACTAGAAACCTTACTGTTGGTAATTCAGGGAGTTTGCTACGGGTGACATCTATAAAATTTTTCTGGTGTTATTAAAGACGTTTGGAGACGTTTGAGCGCACATTGAAATTAACCACACATGCTCTAAGACACCCCTCCCCCAATTTATTTACAAATTGGGATATAAATATATTTATAAAACGGAAAGTTCTAGTCCTTAAATCGGATTAGTTACGCCACTTGTCTAGCTGTGACTTTTTTTTTATTTATTTTTTTATAATAAGCCACACCTCTGACCGCATAAATGCGCAAATGCGCAATACAAAATATATTGTCCTTCAGAGCTTTTTCATAAACTCTGTTGTGTAATTTGTCCACTAGATGGCAGTGTTAAAGAAACCGGAAATATTTTACTTGCATCAGGCTATATCTAAAAAACCGGACTGTATTATGTCACAGAAGGCGAGTTTATTAGTTATCTTGTTTTTTGTCAACACGTTTATAAATCAAACTTTGTACACGAGAAGTGGTGTAACGTCACTCTGTTTGAGTGTCGTGCTTCAAATTACATCTTAATCATGGTTTATTCAAGATAATGCATGCCCTCTCATGACTTATTACTTCATCAGTGTTGCACGAAAATCAATTACTGCGTTTAACAACTTGTGTATATTAAGTCTGAAACTTAACTAAATAAAATCTAAATTTAAAAAGAAAAAAAAAATCTGCCAAAATGTCTATTTTATTTATATTTTCACAAACCTGAATAAAGGAACACAGAATAGCAGTTCCACTTTATAACATTCTCTTAATTAAACATTTAATAACACCGGACATGATTTATGTAGTTTACGTGAAAATGATTTATAAAATTTACGCAAATTGATTTATTTAATGTGGTCTAGACAAAGCAGAGCCAGTATTTATAATAAAAACGTAAAACATGAGTATAGTTGAATACATTTCTTGCTGTTGGCATGTAAACGTATTCACATAATGTTTGGCGCACATTCTGCCGCCCATACACCACTGAAGCAACATTTTGTGCAGCATACAATAACTACAATATTTAGTTGATCTAGACTGAAAAGTTACTCTAACACCAAAGCTACACAAACGGGGGGTGGGAAGTTCTTTCTTTAGATGCACTACGGCTTATTAGTATAACAGCCACTAAATGGCATGCAGCGGGGTTCTGGGGGAAAGCTGTGTGCATTCTGGCATGACAATAATCCTTTTTTTTTCCAAGTTTATTTGTAACACTTTTCCCCCTCCCACTTTATTTCTTTATTCTATAGCCTTAAATAGGCAAACATACTATTATGCAAGTTGACCTTATTTAGCACCTTTAATACTTTTAGGACCGCCAATAGCAACTTTCCTTACTGAAGAGCTGGCAACAGTAACTCAGCGATTAGCGTTCATTTTACAACAGGAAACCACATTATTAGCTATTTTTAATTTCAATAAAGGCATTCATAAATCAAACCTATTTTTTTTATTATACATTGCTCAAAAAAATAAAGGAAACACCAAAATAACACATCCTAGATCTCAATGAATAAAATTTCAGTTAAATCTTTATTTAGTCGATAGTGGAATGCGTTAAAAACAAAACATAAAAATCAAAATGTAAATCAAAAGTATTATTCCAATGAGGTCTGGATTTGGAATCATACTCAAAATCAAAGTGGAAAATCAAAAGACAGGTTAATACAACTTCAAGGATTCATGGAGGCTTTATTGTCATTTTCATCACGTGGCATGTTATAAAAACGAAATTATGGCCCACGGACCCAGAGTAACCCTGTAACTTTAAAGCTGAAAATCAATATGTACAGTGTGTGTGTGTGTGTGTGTGTGTGTTGTATGTATGTATGTATGTATGTGTTAAACTTTAACATGTTAGTGAAATATGAGATGAGAGGTTTTATGGTGACCAGTGAGGGAAAAGTGTTGTAGTGTGACTGTAATGTGTTTGTTATGAGGAATTTATGAGTCTCACAGCTTCCGGTATGAAGTTGTTCCTCAGTCTGCTTGTTCTGCACTTAATGCTCCACAGTCTCCTGCCTGAGGGGAGTGGAACAAAGTGTGTGTGGGTGAGTGGGGTCCTTCATGATGCAGGAGGCCCTTTTCCTGCACCTGGAAGTATGGATGTCCGTGGTGGTGGGGAGACTGACTACAACAGTCTTCTGTGCAGCCTTCACCACCCTCTGCAGAGCTTTTATCTCTGCAGCAGAGCAGCTTCCATGCCACATATTGATGCTGGAGCACAGAACGCTCTCCACCACACATCTGTAGAAGGAGGTGAGGACTGAGCTCCCGAGTCTGGCTCTCCTCAGCTGTCTGAGGAAGAAGAGCCGCTGGTGTGCCTTTCTGAACAGCCTTTAAGTGTTGTTGCTCCAGGTGAGGTTGCTACTCAGGTGGACACCCAAG
>JAOUQT010077752.1:0-10113 GCA_025769995.1 Xyliphius kryptos
AGGTCCTACGAAGTTACCACTGTGGGTCCTTGAGCAAGGCCCTTAACCCTCATTGCTCCAGGGTTCTGTATCAACCCTGTGTTCTGGCCCCAACCATCACGCTGGGATACCTCTAAGTCACGTTGGATAAAAGTGTTGGCAAAATGACCAAATATCCACTATAGCTATGACCACACCATGAATACCACTTACACACACCTTCATCTCCTGTGCGGTGGCAGTCAGCGTGCCAACTCTATGATGGGCGTGGTCTCTCAAACCGGGCTGAAACTGCACCCTGCAGTCTCTGCAGTAGGCTTTCGGAGGGTTGATGGGGTTAGAGGTCAACTTTGTGTCGTTGACCATCACATATTCATCTTCAACCTCGTTCTCCTCCTCTTCCTCACTTGCCGTGGCTTCTTCTGCGATGACCTGTAGTCGGCCTCTCATCTCGTACAGGTCCATACTGATGAACCAAGTGCAGAGTTACGCACTCATCTTGGCTGTGTCCTAATAACAGCACACAAATATACAAAGAAATCAAAGTAAATGCTGTAGGGTTTCTCAAATGGTTTGTCATCATACATCATATCTGTTTTCACCTGTTGCTTCAGATTGACGGCGTTATTACCTGACGGGAACATGTCTCATTGTCCCTGTTAAGTTTCCTTTGAAAAGTGAAAGTGAAACGCTTTACCTTTAGCGCCATCATGGGACCAAAAGTTTTTCCAGAGCAAAAGTCCATCAACGAAAAAGAGTAGAAACACGATCGAGTTGAAGAAGGAAATTAAGCGAGCCATTAAGATAGATGAAATCGGCCGTGTGTACGGACAATTATTAAAAGATTATTTCATATTTGTATTAAACACTACTTTTATTCACCATAAAATGTGTATTGTGTATTTTGGCATCTCTATAATAAGTACAGTGGATTGACACTAATTTAAATGAAAGTAGGTGCCGCAATGAAAACAGAGATTCCACTGTACATTGATAAAAATAACAAAAAATTCATGTTCATCTAATTATGTACTGTTTTTTATCTTTAAAAAGTAATGGCACATATCAGAAAGAGCAGGATTCTTGTTGCCATGGTAAGCAACATTTTTGTTCTTTAAATTAATGATCATTTTCAGAGCCAAAATGGCGAAACGCAAATACTCGGAGTGTGAAGGAGTTGAAATGTATATTTTAGTTCACTGAATTTAAGTTCCAATTTGTTTTTAAATTTTTGTTTTTTCATAAATTTGTTTGATTTGTTTTCTATAAAATTGAGTCACAACTTAATGACCATGAGAACATGTGGATCTTGGGCCGAGACCAATTCAAAACCCCCGCTGTAGTCTACACTGCCGAGGGAAAAAATGGGCCAAATTTAAAATTGTTCAGTATGAAGCTTTTAACAGAGCGAACAACAACCATTACAGATTATTTCTGCAAATCTGAACATCTGCAAATCCATGACAACTCAATCATTTCTTAATCATCATCTGGTTAATGCTCCACTAGGGTCATCCAATGCCCATCCAAAGGAGAATGTTTCAGACACTGGGCAGATACTCCCAGGACAGGGCGCCAATGTATTGCTGGGCACCCATGAACTCACACACACACACCCACAGATTATAGGGGGCAATTTTTACCAAACATTTTACCTCGAACCTGGAAGGTGGACGTTCTAACTAAATAAGTCATCGTGCCACCCACCACAACAACCATTCTAGTTTTTTTAAGCTCAAGTTTTTTAAACCTTTATGCAAACTGTTGTTAATTCTTCAGCTTTAATTGATCCAAAAGTTCCACAAACCCAACGTTTAATAACGGATTCAGTAATAGTAACTTAAATGTAAAATAAACATTTCACCTTTCTGCTTTGTGTTCCGGACAGCCGCTCCCAGCAGATCAGTCTGGAACTTAGCTCACACCAAAATTAGAGCCTGGAGGCATTTACAGCTCATATTAAAGCTCATGTGTCCTCCTCCGGTTGCCAGCATGTCAACATTTTACCCCCTTTTTATAACCCCTGTGTTTTTTGTTGTTTCCCAGCTTCATGACCTTTTAATTCAAAATGTATTTTATAAGTTTCTGAATATTGGACTGTTGTTAACAAACAGACTACTCAGTTCATTCAAAATAACATAATTTTAATAATTTATTCATTGTTGATAGCTGGTAATTGACCAATTCAATATTCTGTATGAATCTTATGTAAGTCTATGAGAGGGTGGCATTATACACCTCTTTCCCGTGATTTGTTCACAATATAACACAAACTGAATGTTGTCAGTGATGTCACGGCTCAGCCAATCCGATTTAAGGAGGGGAACTACACACTTTATTACATTTAAAGCAGCACATTTATTTAGTAAATCATTTACATTACAATATGATCAGGAACAGGTTAGGCGTGGGTGACCCTGGAGCCTATACCAGCACTAATAAAATGAAAAGAATAAAACAACACCCATGGCAGGTCAACAAACTAAGACCTGAGCAGTAAACTCTGGTGCATGTCCTCTGATGTGAGCTAACTGCAGAATAGTTATACCACCACCTACAACAGTGTCCGATCTTCTGTGAAGATTTTCTTCAATATGTCTGCGGGGATTATATATATATAATATACTGTATATACTTTTAACATGCAACCCTATTGTGTATTGTGTATGGTGTATTGGAATGTTGAAGGCTACACCTCAGGACCAAACATCGAAAAAGCACTTAGACCTAATAAATCACAGTAATTATTTATATAAGTTGATCGAGATGGACTGGTTGATCCCACAGTGCATGTTGGACACTCCACATGTCATGTTCTGTAGAGACTTCAACCTATTATGACGCTTTTCTCGCCCTGCTGTTGATTTGCAATTATTCATCATCTTTTCCGATTAAACTGGCACTCATTGGTTGATTTTGTCACATGACCTAATCAGGTCAGGTCTTACAGAGTCTTTAGAATAGAGTTGGATATTACATGCCATGATGTTAGTTAATGGTTCCATCTTGTTGTTATTCTCTGCTGGTATTATTTCTTGGAAAGCATCGCTTGTAAGTTATATTTATGATTACATTTTATTATAATATCATAAGTGTAAGAGTAAAGTTTTTTTATTTAGCTTATAAATATTCTGGCGCTGGGGATTCCTCGATTGAAGCCAATCTGGGTGGAGTTTTCATGTTCTCCTTGTGTTCGAGTGGGCTTCCTCCAGTTTCATCCAACAGTCCAAAAACATGGATTCAAGGTAAATTGGCTGCTCTAAATTGCTAAAATGCCCCTATAGTCTGTGTGTGTGTGTGTGTGCCCAGCGATAGATTGCCGCACTGTTCTGGGTGTATTTGTCCAGCAAGACGTTTTCCCCTGGGATTAAGGATTAAGCGGAGGATAATGAATTATATAAATATTTGTCGAACACCAATTTATGTACAGAAATTTGTACATTCATCAAAAGAAAAATGATATGTGGCACATATTTGACAAATTTTTTGATCAACCTACTTATGAATATTAGCCTTTAATCCGCATGAAAATAATAAATCCAAATATTGGTCCACTGTCGCTGATGATCATTCGGAGGCCTGCTTGAGAATTGGCATCAGCACTACTGTTCAAACTCCTCCCACCTGGTTGACATTATTCAGTGCATATCATCAGAAAAAAACTTTTTTTTTTTACTGGATTGCCCTGTATTGTAATAATATCAACATGATGTGTGTAAAAAGTGGCCCTTTGTCTTAATGGTTAGCACATTCGCCTCTCAACGCTGGGGATTCCCGTTTCGAATCCCGATCTGGGTGTTTCCATGTTCACCCCGTGGGTTTCCTCTCACAGTCCAAAACATGGACTCAAGGTAAATTAAGTGCTCTAAATTGCCCCATATAGTGTGTAAATGAGTGAGTGTGCCCAGCAATAGATTGACGTGTGATGGGTGTATCAGCCCAGCACCCGAAGCGTTTTCCCCTGGATGGGCATGGAGGACTAAGATAATAAAGATAATGAATGAATGTGTGTAAAAATTAAACACTAAAGCTTTTTTAAAAGAAAAAAAAGTGTGGACATTCCTTCTGTACTGTACAGTGTACTGGAAGGAGCCAGTTTTGACGCATGCGCAGTATTAGTCACGCCGGGGAAATCCCCTTGGAAATCCTCTCGTAACGGATCTGCGCATGCGCAGTTTCGAGAAGCCAGACTATAACAGGACTGAGTAAAGCATTCTGATTAACGGTAAAAACAGATTCTAGCAGCACAGAGTATGTAATCATCAGTTTAATCAACTGTTCTGTGTGTCAGTTTTTTTTTTACAGAATAATATGCCGTGAGCGAGCCCTGACGCCTGTGGTTGGAAGTGCGCATGCGTGCCCCCGGTACCCGTATGTACAAACAGTTGCGCGTGCGAGCGGACGCCGGAAGAGAAGCTGTGTAGGGCAGAATTGGACAGGATGGACAGTCTGGATGGATGGGTGGCCCTCAGGACGGACATATTCGGGGACGGGGAGCGGGATAAGCTGGGCTTCCTGGTGCAGTGGAGCGAGGTGGAATGTAAGTTCGCGGTCATCTGCCACAACAGGACACTCCAGCGGCGGCGGGACGGCGGGGAGTGCAGCTGGGCCGCGCTGCTCTCCAGCACCGAGCTAAGGCACATCCACCAGCAGCTAAGCGGCTCCGCCGACCTGCTGTCCCCCCATTTGCCAGAGCTGTCCGGCTTCAGCGAGCCCGCCGCCTGGAGCCAGCTGCTGTTCCGCAGGGCCGAGCGGCCGCAGGAGCAGGTGGAGGCGCTGTGTGCGCGTCTGGAGGGCTACCTCAGCACCGCCGTGGACGTGTGTGGAGCCACCATCGTGCTGGATACTCTGTTCGGACCGCAGCAGATTGAAGAGGAGCAGGACCGCTACTGCGAGGACCTCCAGGAGTTCAGGAGGAGAGCCATGGAGGAGCAGATCCGGAGAGCCAAGAGCAGCGTGCAGACGGTCAGAGACTTTGATCACATCATCGATAATTAATAATTAACTCTTCACTGTACAGCTAGATCACATCCTGTAGAGTCACTTATCTCAGACATCACACTCGGGGCTTTGGTTCGGAGCCTTCTTGACGATTCGATTGTTGAAGCGAACAATTCATTTGATTTCGATACTTAAGAATTACCCACGATTTGATCCGATATCAATTCTTCAAGCCAACGATTTTATTTTAGAGGCATGTTTTATTGTCAATGATGTCACAGCTGGACAAACGACTCAGCCAATCAGATTTAAGGAGCGGAACTACCCGCGTTATGTTATTGATTACAGTATTGGAAAAAAAGGAATTGTAAACATAATGCTGAAGCTGATCGGTGACATGTCACGGCAAAACGGAAAGTGAAAGTAAGCTTCGAACCGTCACATTGTTGTCATTCACCTGCTGCATCATGTGGGTTCGGTTCTGTACTGAATGGTGGAGACTTACCATCAGAACAAACCTGTTATGGACCCATTACATTATGGATCCGGTCATCCAATAGTAAATCAAATGCTCTGGGGATCAGGTATCATGAGCAGACACTCTGGGCTGGGGTCGAGTACAGCCCTGGTGGGGGTTGGATGTCCCTGCCAAAAAATCAGCTGTTATGTTTCTAAAAATAGGGAGGGCAAACTTATGAGTGTAATGAGCTTTATGAGTGTGTCTGTGTTTAGCTTGCACAGAGTCACTGTTCTGCAGCCGGGCTCGTGCAGTTAATGAAGATCTATGAGGATGAGGATGAAGCATATGGCGAACTGGTTACCACAGCAACGCAGTTCTATCAACACCTGCTACAGCCATTCCGAGACATGAGGGAGCTGTCGACACTACGTGTCATGGAGATCCAGGTACACACCCACACGAGGAACTGTACACCCTGCACAGCCAATTCTACATTTATGTTTATTAATTTAGTGCAAACATTTCATCAAGATGTTCTCATTTAAAGACCGCAGCTTCAGTAAACATGTTCTGGTGGGTGTGTACAGAAATGTTTACAGCAGCAGGAACTTGGTCCAAAGCGAGTGAGTGAGTTGGAGAGAGACGCGGAAAAGTGGAATCGCAGAGGAACCGAAGCTGTGGCTTCCATACAAGATATCACCATTTGTTACTTCACTGATACCACAAGCACACTCGCAGGTATACACACACACACACATACGCACATTGTATTTGTTACAAACCGTTCAGCACGGAACAAACGTTTTGCTACGCGCTATTGCACACAGAATACAACAGTAGGGAATGCTAAGCGTAGCTCAATTTAGAGGTGGAGTTTAAATCGCAATACACGGCAATTACACACACTACTTCATTCAAATCAACTGTGTGAGAGGAGTTTTGTGATTGTCAGCAGCACTGAGGCAGCGGAGGGAGATCAAACACATGCTAATGTTTATTTAGCAGAATCATCAACGTTGCTAACCAGCACCAATGATTAATTTCTCAAATTTTTACATTCATTTGACAACATCTACAATGTTTTCCTGTGTGTGCACTTAATCCCGCGCCCCCTAGATCTGAAATTAAAGACATGTACAGTTATCCCTTACATATTGTTGGGACTAGGTTCCAGAGACCGTTATAATCAATGTATTATTTATATGTTTAAGGCTTTATTATCCCTTTCCCCACACACTCGTGTACTCACTTCATATGCTATTAAGCACTTTCAAAACTTTTAAACGGGTTAATTTAACAGCATATAAATTGGTAGTGGTACATTCATTGGAGTGGTAGCTTAGTGGTCAGGGTGTTGGACTATCAATCAGAAGGTTGACTGAAGTTACCATTGTGGGTCCTTGAGCCAGACCCTTAACCCTCATTGCTCCAGGGTTCTGTAACAACCCTGTATTCTGACCCCAACCAAGTTGGGATACCTGGGATACCTTGGATAAAAGCGTCTGCTAAATAACCAAATGTAAATGTAATGTAAATGTATATATAGCACAAAATGCAGCAATGTAGCAAAAACTCGAAAAACTAAAAAAAAAAGAAATAGATTTCATTGTCTGAGCTCCCACGCAAAATCTGCAGTAGGGTAAGCTGGATCCTGGTTCCTGGTTTTAAGCATTTAATATAAGTGCTCAGCAATTGTGAAACACAACCCACTCAATCCCCCCGACTGTATTGAATTCGTACCTAACAGTGAGGTCCGTCCCACGGTGTGAACTGAACGATGAATTTTGTGTACCCCTAACATATAAACATAGAGTCTGCAACAGGTAGTTAAAAGTGTGTGTGTGTCTGTGTGTCTGTGTCTGTGTGTCTGTAGTCATGCTTAAACAAATGGAAGCTGATAAGACAAGGTTTGGTAATGCCTCCTGGACCGTTGCCATGCCCAGGCTCGAAAAGCTTAAAATTCAAATGGCCAAAGAGACGCTGCAGCTGATGAGAGCCAGAGAGCTGTGTGTGAGCCGGAGAAAAGACAAAATCAGGCAAAAGGTTAGTGTGTGAGACCTGGACACACATGCACGCATCGGTTCAGACTCTGAGGTTTGGACATTTTAAAACTATTTACATTCATTCAGTTATTCAATCCTAAAACACTAACACCTGGTGGTTTTTGATTCATTAATAGTGTGGTTGATTCCCTCCTCCCATCTATGTTTTTTCTAGAGGCATGCGTTTGGGTGATTTTCACCTGACGTTAGTAATCTCTAAGACCGGGCTCACATGTCTCAGGAATTTCCCAGCAGCGTTTTTTTTGTTAAGGATTCCCTGATTTTTCTAATAATTTTTCACTTTTTTATAGGGTGGTCCATGGTACCTTTTTTTTATATAATGTGATGTGTGTTGTAAAATGAAAAAAGGGTTCCAAAGCTTGACATACAGTGTTGTACTTTTAAAATAAATTGATGAAAATTATATTTTATCTGAAAGTTTATACCGGGAAAAATATACCCAATGTTAGTGATGGTGTTCCTAATTTTTAACTGTAGTGTTCTATAGGGTTAAGGGAACTGAACCTACACGGCTTAAAGGCATGTCCACTAATTAACTTGTGTGTGTGTGCGTCCGCAGATGGGTGCTGTGTGTGAAGGAGTAAGTGTGTGTGAGGTGGATGTGTTGGAGCTGCAGTATTACGAGGCGCAGCTGGAACTGTATGACTGCAAGTTGGAGATCCTAAAGAACGAGGAGCTTCTGATAATGGCTCAGATACACACACTACAAAGACAGATAAAAGGTGAGACACACACACTCACACACATACATGTTGTTGTTTTGCAACTTGTGTGTTTGTGTAATAGAGATGAAAGAGGAGGTGGTGTACTATGACGCCTGTGAAGACCCCACAGAGCTACAGTGTAACCTAATTGATTATAGTCCCACCCACTCAGCTCATAAACCCTCCTATTCTCACCTACAACAACGTTTACTGCAACTGGATCGAAAAAGAGCTATGACATCATCACGCAGAGCTACGCTACGTAACCGTAAGGTATTACGTGTACACACACATATCAAGAGTTAATGATGCGGATGTTAATGATGTATGTGAGACTTAAAGGTGGTTTACATTTTACAATACATTTAGTCATTTAGCAGACACTTTTATCCAAAGCAGCTTACAAATGAGAGAACAACACAAGTCAGTAGTTAAGGAGAAACCAGCTATTTTTTATTTTAAATAGCAAGTGTCTGTGAAAGAGGTGTGTTTTGAGAAGTTTCTTGAAATTTTGAGTGACTAGACCTTACAGATGGTTTTGGGAAGATAGTTCCACCATTTAGCAGGTGTAGGCCAAGGTCAGTGCCTTATACTGAATGCGAGCAGCTACAGGAAGCCAATGGAGCGAGATGAGTAATGGAGTGACATAAGTTCGCTTTGGCTAGCTTAACGCTAGTCGGGCTGCGGATTTTCAAACCAATTGCAGAGGTCTGATTGTTGAAGTTGGGAGACAAGCAAGCAGATTGTTGCAATAGTCGAGCCGGGATAGGATGAGGGCTTGGAGCAGCAGCTGTGTAGCCTGTTCTGTTAGGAAAGTTGTGATTTTCCTGATGTCATACAGAATGAATCTGCAGGAACGGGAGGTTTTCATGACCTGATCTGAAAGTTTAAGATGATTGTCAATTGAAAAACCAAGATTACGAAGTCAGTTGGAGAGATTGTGGAGCTATCAATTTGGAGGGTCAGGTCATGAATAATTTAGGGTTTAGCTGGGATTCTAAGTAGCTCAGTCTTTGCCAAATTTAATTTAAGATGACGGACCTTCATCCAAACAGATATGTCGGTGAGGCAGGCTGGTTGAGGTGTCGTCGGGGGAAAAAGCCAAATAAAGCTGAGTGTCATCAGCATAGCAATGATAAGAAAAACCATGTGCCCAGCGATGACGTATAATGAAGAGTAGGGATCTGAGTACTGTGCCGTGGGGTACTCTAGTAACTACTTATTGAGGGTTAGAAACATCCCCATCCCAAGACTTCAAATGTCCTGCCTGGTAGCACCAGAGAAGCCTATATTGAAAATAGTGGACTGTAGAATCTGATTTACTGTATTGAAAGCAGTGGAAATGTTCAGCAGGATGAGGACAGAGGATTGGGATTTAGATCTGGCCGATTTAAGTGAGTTAACCACTGAAAGCAGTGCAGTCTCAGAGGAATGACTGTACCTAAAGCCAGACTGAAAAGGGTCAAGGAGATTATGATGTGTGAGAAACAGAAACTGAGTCGCAGGGCAGTGTTCCAGCATGATAATGACCCCAAACACGCCTCTAAGACGACCACTGCTTTATTGAAGAGGCCGAGGTTAAAGTTGATGGACTGGCCAAGCATGTCTCCAGACCTAAACCCAATACAACATCTTTGGGGCATCCTCAAGCAGAAGGTGGAGGAGCGCAAAGTCTCGAATATCCACCAGCTCTGTGATGTCATGGAGGAGTGAAAGAAGCTCTGCTAAACTCCATGCCCAGGAGAGTTAAGGCAGTTTTGGGAAATAATGGTGACCACACAGCGTACTGACAATTCAGGTGTGTACTCACTGTGGTTGCCTGTGGTTTAGATGTTAATTGCTGTAGATTGAATTATTTTGAGGCAAGAATAAATGTACACTGTTATATAAGTTGCATACAGACTACTTTTCATTGTGTCAAAGTGTTATTTTGACAGCGTATTTCCATAAAGAGATATACTTGCAT
>JAOUQT010077763.1:0-10113 GCA_025769995.1 Xyliphius kryptos
ACATAGGACTACATAGTGACCTTGACATTTAGGAAATTGTGTGTTGTTCTCTAATTTTGATCTCCAGTGTATATACAGTGCCTTGCAAAAGTATTCGCCCCCTTGACGTTTTCAACCTTTTTCCACATTTCAGACTTCAAACATAAAGATAGAAGAACCAACAACAAGTGGAACACAATTAGATATTTTAAACTTTTATTTAGAAATAAAAAAAAGGAAAGGTGGAGTGTGCAGTATTCTTCAGCCCCTTGTGTTACTCTGTAGCGACACCTTTTGCTGCAATTACAGCTGCAGGTCTCTTGGGGTCAGTCGTTATCAGCTCTGCAGATCGAGAGACTGACGTTTCTGCTCGTTCTTCCTGCAAATCATCTGGAGGTCAGTGAGGTTGGATGCAGAGCTTTTGTGAACAGCAGTTGGGTTCAGGACTGGACATTGACTCGGTCATTCTAACACCTGGAGATGTTTATTTGTGAACCATTCCATTGTAGATGTTGCTTTATGTTTTGGATCATCATCTTGTTGGAAGATAAATCTCCGTCCCAGTCTCTGGTCTTCTGCAGACTCCAACAGAATGCTCTTGTATTTGGCTCCATCCATCTTCCTATCAGTTTGAACATCTTCCCCGTTCCTGCTGAAGAAAAGCAGATCCAAACCCTGATTCTGCCACCACCGTGTTTGACTGTGGAGATGGTGTAATCTTTCACACCAAGCATAATGTTTTGCATTGGGGCCAAAAATTTCGATTTTTGGTTTCATGTGACCAGAGCACCTTCTTCCACATGTGTGGCGTGACTCCCAGGTGGCTCGTGGGTTTAAACCAGACTTTTGATGGATATCTTTGAGAAATGGCTTTCTTCTTGTGACTCTTCCATTAAGGTCTGATTTGTTCAGTGTACGACTGATTCTCCCACCTCAGCTGTAGATCTCTGCAGTTTATCCAGAGTGATCATGGACCTCTTGGTTGCATCTCTGATCTTCTCCTTGTTTGAGCTGAAGGTTTAGAGGGACGGCCGAGTCTGGGTAGATCTGCAGTGGCCTGATGCTCCTTCCATTTCATTATGATTGCTTGCGCAGAGCTCCTGGTGATGTTTAAAGCTCGGGAAATCTTTGTGTGTCCAAATCCAGCTTTAAACTTCTCCCCAATGGTATTTCGGACCTGCAGGGTGTGTTCCTTGGTCTTCGTGATTCTCTCTGGGCTTCAAACAGAACTCTGAGATGATCACAGAGCAGGTGCATTTACACGGGGACTTGATGATCTATTGATCATCATCAGTCATTTAGATCACTCAGAGATCCTCACTGAACTTCTGGAGTTTGCTGCACTGAAAGTAAAGGGGGGCTGAATAATATTGCAAATTGCTCTTTTCAGTTTTTTATTTCTAAAAAAAAGTTTGAAATAGCCAATAAATTTGGTATCTTTATGCTTTAACCTGAAATGTGGACGAATACTTTTTTGTCGGGGGGTGGATGCCCGTCCCCGATTCTGTGGCCTTGACTAGTGTCTTAGAGATCTGACATCATGGAAGGCTTTTCGGTACTGAAACTGTAGAACAGGAACTGTAGTACTGTCCGGCTGCTGGGTCTCAGAGGACACCCATGGGTCTGACCCCAAAAAATGTTCAAACAAGGGTTGGTTCCTGTGAGGTTTACTGCTAGTTTGCATTTACGTACGGTATCAGGCGGCACGGTGGCTTAGCGTTTGGCAGGTTCACCTCTCAGTGCAGGGGATTCCCGGTTCGAATCCTAATCTGGGTGGTTTCCATGTCCTCCCCGTGTCCGCATGGGTTTCCTCCGGGTTCTCCGGTTTTCTCCCACATTCCAAACACATGCATACAAGGTAAATTGAATGCTCTAAATTGCCCCCTGTACTGTGTGGATGTGTGTGTGTGTGTGCGCCCAGCGATGGATTGGCGCACTGTCCTGGGTGTATCTGCCCAGCGCCCAAGACGTTCTCCCCTGGATGGACATTGGGGAACCTTGCTGAGACCCTCGTAAAGGAATAAGTGGAAGATAATGAATAAATAAGTACAGTATCAAGCGAAAGTTCGGACACACCCCCTTATTGCCTTATATGGACACACATGGACTGATCTCTACACAATCTGTACATGGCTGTCCTACTCTGATGCTGACCAGCCACTCGAGGAGGACGAGTCCCCCACTGACTCGTGGTCCTCCCAAGGTTTCTTTTTATAAATAATAACATATCAGGGAGTTTTGTCTTGCCGCTGTCGCTCTGTAAAGCTGCTTTGTGACGCACACTGTTGTAAAAAGCGCTCTATAAATAAATAACTTAAGTTCCATTCTGTATGTCCTCCACTTGTGGACTTTGTAGTTTTATATTTACAGAATGTAGTCCATTTGTGTTCTTTGGTAGCGATTGGTCTCTGCTGTGATGCTGATGGGCTGCGGGGGGGGGGGTGTTAGTGCAGCGATGCTGCTGTAGTGTTATTTAAACACCTCAGTGACACTGCTGGGATAGGAATCATGCACCCACCTAATAATAGTATTAGAAAACAGACATAATGGACTACAATCTGTAATAGTAGAACTACAAAGACCATATTTATGCTACGTGAAGCTGAGAACAAGAATTTGGTGGAGCTGCTAAAAATGAGTCGTCGTGGAATCGCAAGATTATTGGTGCCATTGCGAAGCACGTAATTGGTTCACTCCAAAAGACGCACACTGCGGCGTACGGCGTGCCATCGGTCGCTCTAATTAAACTCACTATCGGAATTCCAAACGTGCAGCGACGCATTCGGGCTTTGAAAAAATGTATAAAGGCTGCAAGGACATGGAATCAGGACTTACAATGTTTTTAAATAGACTGTAAGGCTTCAGCCATTTATTTAATTTGTCGTATTCAGTGTTAGTTTGTAAACACACACTCTTGTTCCAAACAACTGACCGCACATTCATCTTAGAAGGTCCCTGACTAACCTCTGCAGACCGGTACAACAACAAATCACTGCAGAACACAGACATGAGGCGCGACAAGAATGTCAGCCAGGTGTGCGGGTTTGACGGGTGAGGAGGACGAGCGCCAGAAAATACCACTGCGCTCAGCACAATGGGGTTTTAATGGGTGAGAGTGGACACTCTCAAGTAGCAGCATGAGGACGCGCATCTGTCTCTGGTTTTTCATTCCCACCTGTCTCTCTCTCCCCTCAGAGCTCAGCACCTCACGCGCCCGTCATCTCGCTGATGTTTTATGTAGCTACGGATACTCAGGGCTCCCTGCACGCTCACACAGAGGGGACGAGTCGCCTCAGCTCCATCACTGGCTTCTCAGAGGAACTGGGGAACTTCAAGGTCACGTTTGGCAAACCATCAGCCGGCGAGGCGGCGGGCAGTAAATACGCCAGGTACTTCCACAGCACTGCCATACAGAATACTTAACTTTAAATGTGCAGCGTGTGCTCGCAGTCGCTTTTATGATTTTCTTTTAATGAGAACAATGGAACCTCTGTTTTCCTTCAACTAACCGGAAATAACCGGATTTACTGAAAATTACGTCTCCGGGCACAAATCTCATTGTGTACATTAATTATCCTCACCATAGTAACATAAAGTTTCCAGAGCCATAATTGTCTTCAGTTGTGTCTCCCACCTTTCTACCCGCACGGCAAACGCCATACACCAAGCACCTCGCGTCTTCCACCCCACTCTACCCGCACGCCAATCGCGATACACTAAGTACCTATACAATTGCTATACGCCAAGCACCTCGCGTCTTCCTCTCCACTCTACCCGCACGCCAATCGCGATACACCAAGCACCTCGTGTCTTCTACTCTACCCGCACTGCAAACGCCATACGCCAAGCACCTCGCGTCTTCCTCATCACTCTACTCGCACGCCAATCGCTATACGCCAAGCACCTCGCGAAAACAGAGGTTCCACTGTATTTTTTATTTTTATTTTATTTTTTTTTTATTATTTTTTTTTTCTAAACTTACAGTTAACGTGTCCACCTCTATGCTTCACAGTGGGCATGGTGATGGTATGGATAGCATTAAGCTGTCCTTTGGTACCAGGGGCTGGAGTTTGTTTGTCCCGGGCTACTGGTTTGTCCCTTGCCAGGGACAAACAAACTCCAGCCCCTGGTACCAAAGTCACAGGTGGGGTTTAATTGTTGGAATGCAGATGTTGTGCACATGCTTATAATGTTAAAATTGCCCAAGAACATTTGCAGGTTCTCTACGGGACCTAGACGTGTTTTACAATTCCTTTCTACAGACTCTCCTCTCTGTGTTGTCTGGTTTTAGCATAACATTTGGGAATTACTACCAGGACATGGGTGGGTCAGTTGTGTGTATTCAGCTGATTGCCACAATGTGGTTGAACATCTGACAAAATGGAAATCTACACAAAGAGACCACTGATAACTTAACAGTCTTCTTCAGTTGGAAACATTTATTCAGTTATTCATCCACAGGGTTTAATATCAGCTAAATATCTCTGTTTGAACTCTAACAACTGACACATTCTTTTCTTTTGGTAATTTTTTGATATCTGGAGAAGACGGTTTCGGTTTCTCGACTGTATTTGTGGTAAACATGCGTATGTCTGTAGAGAGGTAATGAGTGTTTCTGGTAATTGTAATAACTTATGGGTCTGTAAGTGGAACAAAAAGTGGTTTCAGTTTTCGCTGTAGTGGGATCACGATGGTTCGAATGTTGGGCCGTCAATCAGAAGGTTGAAGGTATTGAGCAGGGTCCTTAACCTATTTTGCTCAAGGGGGGGGGGGGAGTAGTATCATGGCAGACCCTTTGTCTCTGGACCACTTGTGGGTTGCTTTGCTTTGGATGAAACCATTTTCCAAATGATGAAGTGTTTATGTATAGAAATTGATGAGTGTCAATCAGACAGATTACAAAGGATTAAGATAAAAGGATTGAGAGGATGGAAGCAGAAGGACGGACTATATTGTTTACATTTTAACAAGATCTGGTATATCTCCTCTTTGCAGTTATAATTACCTGCGGACGTTGAGCCCCGGTTTGGAAAAATTGACGGACATAGTGGAGCGCAGCATAACTCAGAGGTTTGTTTTCAGTCCACCATCTGGTGAGAAGAGGCCTTACTTTGCGGTTGATACTTATACCCCCCCTCCAGATCGGTTTAAGCAAAGAGAGAGCATAGAAAGTGACTTTGTGGTGCACCAGGTCACCGTTCAGACCCCCTTCCAGATTGAGGTTCTGTTCGAGTCCGGAAGCTTCCACGGTCGACCCAACCAACTGGTCGGTCCGGTGCTGACGGACGAGTTGGAGCGGCACAAGGCAGCATTCAACCAAAAGTTTGAGAAGTCCTTTGGACTTCAGAACAAAGGGTTCAGTCAAGACCAGATCAAGTTTGCTAAAGCTGCCCTGAGCAACATGCTCGGCGGTCTGGGCTACTTCTACGGGCAGTCCGTGGTCCAGTCGGTTTATAACGAGCAGCCGCTACTTTATCCCAATAGTCCCTTATTCACTGCAGTGCCCTCCAGATCCTTCTTTCCGAGAGGCTTTTTGTGGGATGAAGGCTTTCATCAGCTCCTTCTCAATAAGTGGGACCCACTTGTGACCCGTGAAGTTGTAGCACACTGGCTGGACTTGATTAATGTGGAAGGATGGATCCCCCGTGAGCAGATCCTCGGGGACGAGGCGCTCAGTAGGGTGCCTGCGGAGTTTGTTGTCCAGCACAGTAAAAACGCCAACCCCCCGACCTTCTTTTTAGTCTTGGAGGAGCTGGTGGAACAGTCTGATGCCAGTTCTGATGCCCGGGCATTCCTGCGCAGACTCTACCCCCGTCTGCGGTCCTGGTTTGAGTGGTATAACACCACTCAGGTAGGACCCCTGCCCAACTCGTACCGCTGGCGAGGAAGAGACAAGGATACCAACCTGTTCCTCAATCCTAAAACCCTTACCTCTGGATTAGATGATTATCCTCGGGCATCTCACCCCTCAGGAGACGAACGGCACGTGGACCTGCACTGCTGGATGGCGCTGGCGTCTCGCATCATGGCAAAGACTGCTCGACTGCTCCAGGAACCCCATCAGGAATACGAACGTAGCTACCTGACCCTTAGCGACAACAAGCTTCTGAGCGAGTTGCATTGGTCCGAACAACACCGGGCCTTCTGCGACTATGGCAACCACACCAACGCCGTGTCTTTGCAGCAGGAAAAGGTTTTCGTCCCACCTGGAGAATCCAGGCACAATTTCCCGGTGTCACGCCTGGTACGATCAGTGCGCAAAGCTCCTAAGCTCCAGTACGTCAATGCAGTCGGCTACGTTAGCCTGTTCCCCTTCCTGCTGCAGATCCTGACGCCGGAGTCCGACAAGCTGGAGCATATCCTGAAGGACATCCGGGATCCCGAACGCCTTTGGACGCCCTACGGCCTGCGCTCCCTGTCCCGTTCAAACCCTCTCTACATGAAGAGGAACACCGAGCATGATGCCCCCTACTGGCGAGGAGCAATATGGATCAACATGAACTACCTGGCGTTAAAGGCACTGCATCACTACAGCAGCGTGGCGGGACCCTACAAGGACAGTGCGGCTGTTCTCTATCAAGAGCTCAGAACTAACATCATCAGTAACGTTTATAAACAGTACCAGGTGACCGGCTACATCTGGGAACAGTACAACGACGTCACAGGCAGGGGGCAGGGCAGCCACCCGTTTACTGGCTGGTCAGCGCTCACTGTACTGATGATGGCAGAACGATACTGATTGCAAATTCAGTATTTCATAAACTGTTTGTTTTTCCTTCTTAAGGGATTTGTCAACGACTCAACTGATCATGTTTTTTTTTTTTTTTTTTTTTTTTTTTTTTTTTTTTTTTTTTTTTTTTTAAATGCACTCTGTATGTTTGTACAAGATCTCGGTTTCCTGAATTCAACTCCCATGACTTTTTTCTAACAAACTACTTTTATAGGTTCATCTTTCAACGACGTGAGCGTACCGCGGGGTTGTGAACCTTTTTTATAATGATTTAAATGTGACAAGGCTGTTCTCAGGTCTGAATCGTCCCAGGGTGTTCCGAAATGTTTCGATGTTCAAAGAACATCGTCCTTATGTGTATCGTGCATTGATTTTTTTTTTTTATTTTTATTTTTTTTTTATTTTGTCCAAAATGTAGATGTGTCCAATGAATCACCCGCCGTATTTCTACGTATTTCAGTTAAAAAAAAGAAAAAGCAGCCGCAAAAGCAGCTCCTGAAACCTGTCAGTAATAAAACGTTGTGTGGTATTCTTAACCGTTTGTAATTCCTTTCATGTAACTGATGCTAAAATTAACCACAGCAAGCGGAGGGTTTCGCAATCACCCCGTGGTACAAACGGTCTTACCGCACAATTGGACCACAAATTTACCAAATTGGAGAAAATCAACAAAAAAAGCCCAGTCAGTGACATCGGTCACTTTTCCAGACAGACGAAGGCCGTAGGCTGACGTTTGCTGGCGTAGTATCTGTTTCAGGTTTCCATTAAGAGTCGATTCATAAATTCCCCGTCAGTTCGGAACACGTAGAACGTACAATGCTCTTAAAGAACAAACGTTTAAATCAGTACACGCTCCCTTGCTTTCCTAACAACTTTCAGTAAACTACAATTTTTCTCTGACTTTTTTGTTCACATAGCCTCCTTTCCTGCACTCTGGAGGGTCAAGGTACCACTGCTTTCATTCCTTAAGTTTGAATAGATGCAGAGGCAGAGCGGGGTGCATGAGGGTTACAGGACTATAAATAGGCTTTTTCTCTGGCACCTGTGCTGCAGCTTTTAACCGGCGAAAATAAAGGCATGTTCTGTAGGCTGCCTGCCGTTGCTTCTCATGCTGTATGTACGCTACCAGTTTACAGTGGATTGTCATGTCTATTGGATTTATTTTGCACTTTTAGTAATAGATCATCACAAAGCAGGTTTCACTAAAGAGAAATCTATAGGTGTGAGATGCGAGTGATGAGAGAACTCTCCCCAAGATGAGGGAGGTGGCACGAAGAGGGACCTGGTTACATGGAACCCGACTTTTTATTCAAACAAAAGACTTGCACACAAATGTAAACAATTTCACAACATTAATCTGTTGTACTGGTTCAGTTTTTGTGGTTAATGTATGTGTCTGTTGAAATTTATTTACATTTAGTCATTTATTCAAAGTGACTTAGAAGTGTTCGATTTAATAGTTGGGGTCAGAACACAGGGTCACTTACATACCTGGAGCAATGGGGCTTAAGGGTCTTGCTCTAGGACCCACATTAGTAACCCACAACCCTTAGATTGCTAACCGAACACCCTAACCAATGAGCTACCACACCCCTTCCCCATCTCCTATTTAATCCTCTACCAGGCTTGTGGGGGGGAGGGGGGTCCTCATGCCCTTCCATGGTAGAATGTCTTGGGGGCTGGGCAAATACACCCAGTACAGGGTGCCAATATATCACTGGGCACACACACACACACACACTATATGGGGCAGTTAAGAGCAGTCAATTTATCTTGGATCCATTTTGGACTGTGGGAGGAAACCCACACGGACATGAGGAGAACATGAAAACTCCACCCAGATTGGGATTCAAATGGATTAGTGATCGGGATCCTCCCCATGCACACACTGAGTGAAGTAAGCAGACGTGCCTGGAGCGGTGGGGAGGGCTGTATGACCCACACGTGCCTCGTCACCACCTGGATATAATGAAGCAAACAGGTAAGAACCTCTTATTGGATAATCACTGTATGGTGACCCGAATGTATTGACCCACCAGGTTCTTCCATCGATGGATCTGTTGGTCCCAATGACGATTCCAGGATTCATCAGGCTCACATTGTAAAAGAGTGGTTTAGGGAGTGGTTTAGAACTTCTCACAGATGGATCGTCCAGACTTGAACCCAAATTGAGAGTATTTGGGATGTCCTGGAGAAGAGTTTGGTGGTCTGAATCTCCATCAATGCCAGATCTTAGTGTGTTGCACTGATTAGAATGCAGTTCAAATGCGGTCATCGATCACACTGGAAAAAACCACAAATCTCGCTTCTGAAACTGAAGAGTTGGGTCTGGTAACTCAGCGGTTGGGGTGTTGGTCTATCATTGTGGAGAATGTAGGTTCAAGTCCATTGACGTTACCAATGTGGGTCCTTGAGCCAGACCCTTAATCCTCATCAACCCTGAGTTGCATTAGATAAAAATTACTGCTAAATGACCAAATGTAAAGAAAGAAGCTGTATCTGAGGGAGGGACTGAGAAATATATGTTAAAGTGAAATATTTCCATTTATCCATGTGAGACTGAGGTAGCATATGGCAGCAGATCGGCAGCCCTTCTTGGATGGCAGTAGGAGGCACAGCCGTAGGAGCATGATACATGGGGAATTAAATATAAACTGAGTGGAGAAGTGCTGGATGTTCATGATACCTACTTGTCCATTAATAGAGTTAGTAATACATTATAGAATTTATTTGTACCAGTGCACGTTATGGGCTATAATAAAGAGTCTGGTAATTGAAGTCTTGAACCATTTAAAAAAAAAAACCTCTATAGTACCCAGTTGCACGTGCCTCCAATTTGTGCCCATTTATTGTCCATGTTCTCAGTTCCACATACTGTACATTTACATTTGGTCAAACAGCAGACACTTTTATCCAAAGCGACTTACAGGTATCCCAACGTAGTTGGGGTCAGAACACAGGGCTGATGTAGCACCCTGAAGCAATGAGGGTTAAGGTTCTTGCTGAAGAATCCACATTGGTTACTTTACTGGACCCACAACCTTCTGATTGATAGTCCAACACCCCAACCACTGAGCTACCACACCGACTCCCGTAAAGATGGACTTTGTAGTTCTACAATTCCAGACTGTAGTCCATCTGTTTGCTGACTACATACATGTACATGTTAGTCCCCCAACGGTCTGGAACCCTTTAGGAGCAGCACAGAGCAGGTATTATTTGGTACGTGCATTATTTATTCCTATCCCAGCAGTGTCTCTACAGAAGCCCAGAGAGGACGTGTGTTATAATTTTTTTTAAGTCGTTATCACGACATAACTAATCTTGTTTTTTTGAAATAACGACTTAAGATCTCACTTATACTTCTAATACATTTAGGTGCTTCTTAGATTTTGGTGCAAGTC
>JAOUQT010077772.1:0-10113 GCA_025769995.1 Xyliphius kryptos
TCTGGATCTGCCCCCTCTTACCTTCAGTCCTTCTTTACTAAATACACTCCGACTCGTTCACTACCCTCTAGTGATGAATGTCGCCTGGTGACTCCAACTCACCGAGACACTAATTCTCACTCAGCGCTGCTGAATGTTGGAACGACCTTCACAACATTTTCTTCAAGAACTTTCTCAAAACTCACTTCTTCCACAGACGCTTGCTACAAAAAAAACAAAAAGCAGCCAGATGGATTAATGTGCAGGGTTGATAGTTCTGGAGTTTATCAAGGGAAGTTTATCTGATGTGATGTGAAAACACAAACAAAATGAGAACAGAGGGTTAAATCAATTTTAATAATTCATATAAATCTCTAAATTCTTCACATCTTTCACTGAACATGTAAAAACCGAGTCCCTCAGAAAGAAGGGTCCACAGAGAAGTTCTGGAAGCTCTTGTGCTCCTCGAGGTGTCTCATCTCCGCTCTGTGCACCAGCTCGTGGATCCTGAACTTCAGCTGGGAGCGCTCGCTGCCGGGTAACCGCCTCATCATGATGGACATGGATTTCAGAAAGGGTTCCAGATCGTCCTGATCGTCTGCCGTGGACGTGGCGGGTTTGGACGAACCCCTCCTGTACAGTGGGGCGTTGCAACATGCCATGCACGCTCTCTGACACGTCCCGTCGGATTCCCCCGGTCCGTCCTCGTTCTCGTCGGCGTCCCTGTCCATGTGTCTCTGCAGAAGCAGGCAGACGTCCTCCTGCGCCCTGGTTTTGCTCCGTGGAGACGTCAGACTCTGAATGCAGGACGCCACGTACGAGGAGAAGCCGTCCCACCTCTCGTCCTTCTTCTCGTTCTCCGCCACCGTGCTGCACACCATCCGCCTCAGACTGGCCGAGTCGGACTCCTCGTCCTCATCTACCTCGCAGCGCCGCTTAGGGGCGGCTTTCTGGAAAATGGGCGGGACCGATTTTTCAATGCAGAGTTTCTTGGCAGCGCAGGAACGCAGCGAGTCCGAGTCGTCGTCCTGAAACGGGCGTTTGGAAAACGTTGTGGAGAGTCGGGAGGTGTCCGGGTTCATGTCCAGTTTGTTTGGACTGTCTGCCTCGACGTCCGCGTCCACCGGAACCGGACTCGGGTCATCGCCGCCGTTTTCCACCACGGTCACCTGCACGCATATAACCCACGCTCATTTAAATACGGATCAGTTTAATAAAATCCTGTTTATTCTTTAATCTCTAACTTCAGGGTTCTGGAACCTACCAAGAGAACGGACCTGGAGCTTCACCTCCACCGGTCACTCACCTGACGCGGAGAACCTGAAGGTAAGACACCTGTTTCTTTAGCGCTCGTGATATTATTAGCATGGGGGAGTGAGGTCCGAGGTCCGAGCAAATGGTTCCTAAAACATCACGATCACGTCTCTCACCATCACTGTGCTCTCCACAACGGTTCCTCCCAAATCTGAGGAGGGCTGAACATGACGAATGTAGATGGTTTCACCAGATGTTGTAAATTTAATTAATAATAATAATAATAATAATAATAATAATAATAAAAGCTGCTGATCCGTCTCCATGGAGACCTTGAATTAATTAGAATTCTGATGTAGGAATTAATTTACATATAGCCGTCATAGCACCCCCTATAGACATAACAGCACCAAATGTGATCGGCCTCCTAAGGGACTGATGCTGAATGTTGAGTGAAGCCTTTATTTATTTATTTAAATATCTGATAAATGAATAGGGATTTGACGTATGGATTCATTTGTACGATGCAGCCGAACGGAACGGAAAAGTCTTTTTTGATCACGGTTGAAGAGAATAACTAAAAAACTTGAGACCAGGTCACGAAAGTAGCTTTTTAAATTCTGTTAATGAACAAAACTCAAAGTGGCCGTAGCTTATGGGTCCAGATTGCAAAGTGTGAAGTCTGGGAACATTTTGGATTAGAAGTTAGAAGCCTAAGAGCGTTTTGCCTCACTATAGCGCCAACTATAGGCCAATCGACACACAACGGCCAACGCAATTTTACTCAAGAAACATCATAAGGTCAAGCAAGAAAAAAAAAAACGGGCAATCAAAAGGGATTTTAAACAGTAATAATATTTATTTTAATGGCGTAACCACGGGAGACAGGAAGTCTCTGTGCTGTTAGAGCAGAGTGTTGTGCTCCACTTCCTGTGAGGTCACTCGGTTTAGACCTACTGACGGTTTAAAGCATCCTCACCTCGTAGTCCAGCTCGCCGCAGTAGCCTGTTCTCCTCTTGATGTGAGGATCGAGGAAACGGAGGCGCTGCATGATCCACTGCTGCCGCGGGGTGAAGAAGCGTCCGTCCGATCCGTACATCAGCTTCGTATATCTGCTGTACTGAGTCCGGAGGGAGTCCCACTTCTTCCTCAGCTCCTTCTCTGTGCATGCACGCGCACACACACGCACACACACACACACACACACACACACACACACACACACAATTTTCATATGTCAAACAACTTCTGACCGTTCAGCATCTTGAAGAAATGAATAAGAGATCAGTACATAGATACATGAAAGATTATTGAGGAAATCCAGTGGGGAACAGTGAGGTATAAATGAGGATTTTTGAATAAAAGAGGTAAAAATTAGAAACCGTGAAAGTAAGGTTCCTTAGTAAACACTGAGATTAAAGTAAGAAAAAAAGGATGGGAACAGTGATGGAGCAGGATAAAGGTGAGGTAAAAGTAAGGTAAGAATGAGGAAACCGCAAGGTAAGAGTCAGGTTTCAGCGAGGTAAAAGAACGTGACAGAGAGGTAAGAGTGAAGAAAGAGTAAGGGACGAGCAAGATAAGTGTGAGGTAACAGCGAAGTAACAGCAAGTTAAGCGTGAGGTAATAAAGTAAGTGTGAGGTAACAGCGAGGTAAGCGAGAGGTAACAGCAAAAAGAATGTGAGGTAACAAAGGTACCAATGAGGTAACAACAAGGTAAGCATGAGGTAACAGCGAGGTACCAATGAGGTAACAGCAAGGTAAGCATGAGGAAACCGTGAAGAGAGTGAGGGTAAGCATGAGGTAACAGTGAGGTAAGCGTTAGGCAATAACAAAGTGTGAGGTAACAGCAAGGTACCAATTAGGTAACAGTGAGGTAAGAGTGAGGTAACAGCAAAGAGAGTGAGGTAAAAGCAAGGTAAGTGTGAGGTAACAACGAGGTACCAATGAGGTAACAGCAAAGAGAGTGAGGTAAAAGCAAGGTAAGTGTGAGGTAACAACGAGGTAACAGCAAAGAGAGTGAGGTAAAAGCAAGGTAAGTGTGAGGTAACAACCAGATACCAATGAGGTAACAGCGAGGTAAGCGAGAGGTAACAGCAAAGAGAATGTGAGGTAACAGCAAGGTACCAATGAGGTAACAGCAAGGTAAGCATGAGAAAACAGTAAAGAGAGTGAGGTAAAAGGAAGGTAAGCATGAGGTAACAGCAAGGTAAGCGTTAGGCAATAACAAAGTGTGAGGTAACAGCGAGGTACCAATTAGGTAACAGCGAGGTAACAGCAAAGAGAGTGTGGTAAAAGCAAGGTTAGTGTGAGGTAACAGCAAGGTACCAATGAGGTAACAGTGAGGTAAGAGTGAGGTGAATGTGAGGTAACATGTAAGCTGAAGGCCCTGGACCAACCTTTCTTTAAACTTCCCTCCAGAAGGCCTCGGTGTCTGAAGATGAGGGTGTAGAACACGGCCTGGCAGACGGAGTAGAACGGACCGTGAAGCGTCACGTCGCAGAACGATTTAGAACCCGAGTCCTGACTGTCGATGTAGAGATGAAGCCACGGAACCAGCAGGTCCAGACAGGCCTTCACCGTCCTACAGGAGAGACTGCCATCAGTCGCACCTCGGAACAACCTCCAACATCTTTAAGACAGATCAATCCTGTGAATGTTTGTATGTTCTCCCAATTACAGTGTGGGTTTCAGGGTGGCAGGGGGTGCTGGAGCACTTTACACTTCTACTTTACTCACAAGTATCTTTATGAATCAAAAGAAAACAAAACGCCTAAAAGAAACCCACAACAGGAGAACATACCAAATCTACACAATTAATATGATTAATAAAATTGTAATAAAATTAGAAAAACTATTAAAATAAAAAAATAAATAAAATAATTGGAAAAGAAAATGTGACATAGGAACTGGTAACCATGGAAACACGTACGCCACAGGAAGGAACTTGGCTCTGGACAGGAAGCTGCCCATGTAGCCGGCGGCGGCCTGACGCAGCACGGCGGCCTGCGATGGACTCTGTATGATCTTCCACAGGTGATCCAGGAAGGCTTCTGCTAAACCCTGCCAAAAACCACACGCCGCCTTACAACAGATCAGCAGCACGGCGCGGGCGTAAGTATGTGACCCCGCCCACATTACAGTCCCAAACACAGAGCGCCGGGTCAGTTCCTCCATCGGAACCTTAACGGTCAGTAATTAAGGGAACTGGGGATCAGGGAGGTGCTGGACGATGGGCTCACCAGGCGGAAGCTGCAGAGGTAGAACACACAGAACTGTACGTGGCAGGAGGCGTGTGTGGGAAGGACCAGCTTATCAAACGCACACATCAGCTCCCTGTACATCACCTTCGCTTTCTCCAGGTCCAACACACCTACACACGCGCGCACACACACACACACACACACACACACATTTAGGCTTCTCCAAGTGCAACACAATCTCTCACACAGACACGCACAGAAACGCACTCGCACAGACACGCACTCACACAGACACGTACAGAAACGAACTCACACACGCACTCGCACAGACACGCACTTGCGCACACACACAGACACGCACAGAAATGCACACACACACACAGACAGACAGACAGACTGACCGTCGGTGTGAGTGACGTCTCTGATGTAGGCCAGCAGCACCAGCATGAGCGTGTCCAGTCTCTCAGCCACAGGGTGTAACATCGCTGATGAATCTTTCTCAGGACCGACATCATCCTCATCCTCACACACAGAGAGAGAACCTTAACACCACATCACTGACCACCCCCCCCACCCCCCGATCGAACCAGTCCACCTCTCACCATGTTAAACAGGAAGTCCTCCTGAGGTCCCGCACTGCACGCCTGCTCTCCCACACTCTCTGCTTCCTCTATCTCACAGCGGGGGGCGCTAACCTGCACATCCATACAAACAAAACCGCACATCACACCATGTTTCATCCCCCCACCCCCGCACCACCATGTCAGTGTGACTGCAGTACTGAGGGGCATCCACCCCCCCCAATACCACCCGCTCTGTCCATGGTCCTGACAGAGTAGAAACAGAATGGACTACAGAATGTAACTACAACTACAAAGTCCAACTATTTGGTGGGTGGAGCTAATATAATGGAGAATAATGTTGGGTAGAAAGGTGGCGCTATCGTACATCCAGAGAGAGCATCTTGCTGATGATCAACTCCAACACGTCTCTCCTCAGAGCTGGAATATACACTGTTATCCTTAATAAGTTATGAACACAACACTCCTGAGAACACACACACACACACACACACACACACGTAAGCCACAACACAATGCATCAGAAATCAAAGTCTTTGTACTATAAGAAAAGAACATACCAAAGTCCTAGGGGACTTCTGTACAAACGGGAAGCTCTCACTGAGGATCGGCATCAGGAAGCGACCGGTACTTTAATAAAAGAATACAAACGCATACAATCATTACACACGCTTTGGTAGATTCTCCACCTCGTTACTTAAAGACCAAGCACCACCTATTAAAAAATTAAAAATACATAAACACAGCATATGTTTCAAACTTGTGATCATATATATTTTTTTACTCTTTTAATTTAAGGGTGTGGCTTAAAGACTTTAAATTAGCCCCGCCCTACGGGGTTCAGAGTTTGTATACGTCGCACGTGAACGTAGATGGTGGAGAACAAGCCGAGAAGTCAAAGCAAATAAACTGTGTCACAAAAAGGGGTGTGGTTTTGGGCTGCAGTGATTCAGTGTACAGTGGCGCCCCCCTGTGCACAAACGAAACAAAGATCACAAATTACCCAAAAAGCAGCGTGCGCTCACTGCGTTATTTGTAGCGCTCACTTCGTGCCAGATGACTAACACAACTATGGGATGTGGAAAGGGGGGCTCGCACAACGGCTGGGATAGAAACAAGCTTTATTACAAACAGTATTAACCCTCAAACTGCCGCCATTCGGCCGATGGAACTCGACAAAAGTCCAGCTCCTGTCCCATGGTTTTCCCGCTTCCCGCGGCATATAAACGCCGCCACGCTGCCGTAACCGCGTGCTTTTCCAACAATATGGACATTTAAAGACGTTAATGCTTTCAACCAGTCAGTTTCCAGTTCTGATAACATGCTCTGTTCGCGCTTTGCTGCCCTCTGGTGGTCTCTTCTGCCTCTGGATTAAACCTAAAAGGCTGAATGTTGTTATTAAAGACAGCGCCCCCCACAGTCACTGCAGATTCATCCTCTTCATCCATTTAAAAAATATCTTCCGAATCTTCCCAGTCCCACTCGATCATCCCGATGTTTCATCCCGCCGTTATCCACCGTATTCCACCAGTGACATCACAAGATAACTTCCAGGAAATGACCTCAGGCTTTTCCATCAATATACTTGAACGTGAGGAATTTTAAAGTTTTAATATTTAATAAATTTTAAATAATGTGAAATCTTCAGGATGCTCCATTAGGTGGCGCTTAGCCTTTAAAGCTTGTTTATATAAATGCGTGTCTTGAACGTAACTTACGATGGAACATATGTCGTGATCATCTGCAGGGCCTGGTGGCACTGATCGAATATCCGCGGGAGGTCTGAGGTACGATAAGAACAGAACATTAAAGCCAGCTGTTAGAGAAGCCCCTCCCCCTCCAACCCAAAGCCAGTAGAGTAACTCACGCTCGTCTTCGTCGTCTGAATCCGATATATCCACGTTCCCCTCCTGGATCCGGATTCGTTCTGTAGGAGCAGAAAACCAGCACACGCCATCAACGTAAAATAACCTACTGCTTTACGCAGTACCTACTACATCAAATCTAGTACCTACTCGGGGTGTAACGGTACACAAAACTCATGGTTTGGTTCCTGGTTTGGTACCAGGGTTTTGGGGTTGGAGACCCAAGTTTCGAGGCTTCACTGTAAAGCAGGTTTGTTTTTTATAACATACATTATATTGCCAAAAGTATTTGCTCCCCCATCCAAATGATCAGAATCAGGTGTTGCAATACCTTCCATGGCCACAGGGGTATAAAATTCAGCAGCTAGGCGTGGAGAATGTTTTTACAAACGTTTGTGAAAGAACGTCTCGCTTTCAGGAGTTTAGTAAATTCCAGTGTGGAATTGTAGTAGGGCGCCCCCTGTGGAACAAATCCAGTGGTGAAATTTCCTCGCTCCTAAAAAGATCTATTGATTTACCTAGGATGCTGATTAGGGTCACAAGAGGGCACTGCAGCCAATCCGAACCACTGACCGTGGCTTATAGTGGTCAGTATTAAACTATGATAACGGTACCTGTGATGATGTCATGGTGGTGCCAGTAAGTGGGCCGTCCGGACGCGTGAGCGGTCCGAGTGCAAGCTGCAGTACCACAGTGAGCCACGCTGTAGGAGCTCTTGTAAGCCACGCCTCCTGCCGGGCTGGTCACGCCTTTCATATCCAGACCTTCACGGTTCCTAATGCGGTTCCTGACTCTCAAGCTTCGCAGGACATCATGCTACAGGTGGATAGACATGAGACATTATTCAGTTTAGACATTATGGGTATTATACAGTACAGTTAGGACACGCCCCCTTTTTGCTTCATTCTCTATGTCCATATAGATTTTACAGTTACAGACTGTAGTCCATCTGTGTTCTTGTGTTGGTTCTCTGTTGGTCGGGGGGGTCACTGAACAGGTAGAATTTGGGTGGTGGATTGTTTGTCAGTTCTGCAGTGATACTGCTGGGATAGAAATAATGCACCCACCCCATAATGCTTGCTCTGTGGGGGGACCGTCGGGGTCCGGACCATTAGAACAGAATACGCGGTCTGGAACTGTAGAACATGAACAGAGTCGGTAATAAAAGGCTGTGAGTGCAGAATGAATCCGGTTCGTACCGGTGTTACTGGTTTAGGGTTGTGGACTTCTCTCGAGTGTGTCGTGGTGTATGCTGGGACTTTAAAGATGCTGCTCAGGTGAGTGTGAAGATGCTGCGAGGGGTAACTCTGGTCCTTCAGAAAGAAGATCAGCGGTTTTCCATCTCGACTTTTGCCAGAAAAACTCTGCAGACCAAAAAAAACAACAGCGACACAGTGAGACCGACGCAGGAACGGACTGACCAGCAGGTGGAGCAACAGCCAGGGCAGCAGGTGGAGGGACCGACAGATCGACAGACGGAGCAGCAAGCAGGACACCAGACAGAGCGACAGGTGGGGAGAAAGACAGAATGACAGACAGGACACCAGACAGAGCGACAGGTGAGGAGACAGACAGAGCGACAGACAGGATACCAGACAGAGCAACAGACGGAGCGACAGACAGGATACCAGACAGAGAGAGAGGTGGGGAGAAAGAAAGAGCGACAGACAGGACACCAGAGCGACAGACGGGAACACCAGACAGAGCGACAGACAGAATACCAGACAGAGAGACAGGTGGGGAGGCAGACGAAGAGAAAGCTGGAGCATCATCAGGGGATTGTGGGTAACGACCTCACCTCTGTGTGAGTGGTGGAGTACAAAGGTTCCGCTTGATCTCTGAGAGAAAACGTCGTCTGATGCATTTTTCGGTCCGAGACGCGTTTTCTGTCATTGGAATTACATCATATCATTACCATCATTCCCACTGGAACATTACCATTTGGCACACTGGAACCATTACCATCATCCCCACTGGAACCATCACCATCACCCCCACTGGAACATTACCATTTGGCACACTGGAACCATTACCATCATCCCCACTGGAACCAGAACCATCACCCCCACTGGTACACTGGCTTGTTTAAATCAATAAGTGAATCTTATTTTAACAGTTGGATGTATATTTTATTAGGCAGAGTATATGCTGTACATCTGGCAATCATATATCAGATGTAAACATGTTTTATTATTAGGATATTATATAAAAAATACCTTTTAAGTTCGTGTTCCAGTTTGTTTTTGATTAGAATAGACATTTAATGTAATTGATGGTCTCGTGGCAGTAAATTGTATTTTTTATTAACAATAAAATGTTTGTTTTAGAGATAAAACGAAGTCTTACCCAGGGGGCATCGTGGCAGAGCTCACGTGACTTTGTTTTGGTAACCAACGCAACGCCACAAAGGAAAGCACTTTTAAAAAAAGGGATTTTTAATGAAATAATTCAGTAAATGTTTCAGAAACACTCGGGTTTTAAACATCAGTGTTCGTCTGTGAAGTTCAATCGAATTGTAAATAAAGAACGTTTACGTCGCGCGGAGAAGGCTCAGACACACAACTATAAACGTGGAGTCCACTAGATGGCGTCTTTAAACCCGTGCGGTTTAAAGGGCACGAACGTAGGGAGGATTGAGGTGTTTGGGATGAGGCCCGGTAGGGGGCGTAAAAACGGAGTCTTCATAAAGATTCGATTATTTATGAAACTTAAGAACGCGATACGATTCAACACGCAATGATTGTAAAGTTTCTAATAAGTTAACCATAAATAATTTGTCTTTTAATGAGATACAAGGATTAAGAATCAAAGTTTATATATCACATGCGTACAGCTAGCACTCAAAAGTAAAGGATCGGACACGTTTTATCAGATGTCCGCATTGCTGTTGACGTGCAACTTGTAGCATGTGTTACAGCGTTAGCTACACGTTAGTCACCCGCGTCATTCCCTCCACTCTATCCATACGCCAATCGCTATACGCCAAGCGCCCCAATCGCTACATGCCAAGCGTCTAGCATCCTCTCCTTTACCTGCGTGCCAATCGCTCTAGGCCAAGCGCCTTGCTCCATCCTCGCCACTCTACCTGTGTGCCAATAACTATAATGTATGCCAATCACCTCGCTCCATCATCTCCACTCTACCCGCGCGACAATCGCTATACGCCAAGAGCCTCGGTCCGTCCTCGCCACTCTACCTGCGTGCCAATCGCTATACGCCAAGCGCCTCGCTCC
>JAOUQT010077807.1:0-10112 GCA_025769995.1 Xyliphius kryptos
ATAAAGGAAACGGCTAAAACGTAATCGGAAAGGAAGAGAAATGAAGAAAATCAAAGCGGAAGTGGATGTAACGCCATGTCAGAACGGCTATGGGAGTTGTAGTTTTTCGGCAAATAATAAACTACAGGTTACAAATTGCCGTTGCTCGAAGCGGTCGGTTGAAACGTTGCACCGACGCTTATTTAGCTACGTTTTTAAATTCGTGTAGCAGACTGTGTTCAGAGGCGAAAAACCGACATAAATATGAAAAGCAAAGGAATGGGAAAGGGTGACCTGCGTGAGAAAGAGCGATGGTTTCCGGTGACGTCCTGAGCTCGGAGTTTGTAACAAAGCCGTGTTCAGTCGCCTCAGAGTCGCCTCACAAAGCGGCTTTAAACTCCATTCCGCCTTCTTTGTGAAACTCAGCGGCTCAGAGCAGGTGAGAGCAGCACGACTTCATTACAAACACGACCTCAGCAGACATTCAGCTCCTGATTCATTAACGCAGGCCAGAAAAGTTTGTAATGCAGCCCTCGCTCACAAACGTGGCCAGTTTGTGTGTTTGTGCTTTGTTGTGTTTCCTTTGCGTTAATTGGCAGTCACGTTAAAACATTTTAATCTCCTCTAACCTTCAATTTCGTTCGGAAATGCTGCAGTTTTTACATTTTCATGCGTTGTGTTTCATGTGTGCTTCAGGTTCGCGTTATTATTCTGGAGTCATACAGACTGCAGTGGTCACTTATAATACTTCTGTTTGACTCTGTTACTCCAGGATGCCACAAACTCTACTGTTATTTTGGAAGTTATAGTCCATTAACTTTATTTTAATGAGCAATGTTTATTTTAATCATTAATCTGCTTCTTTATTCGTTTTAATCTCTTTATATAATCCTGAATAATAATGTTGAAGACTTTGGTGCTTTTGAAATGTGTTTTCTGTTTCTTTGGAATCATTATTATGATTATCCTTTTGATCCATCAGTTTTAATGGTTTCCAACACACAGCTGGTCATGTAACCTATTAAATTAGAATTATGAACAGGTTTCTTTTTCCTGCATTAAAGTTTTCATGGCCTCTTTTTGAGGTTTACAGACATTAATATTTCCTGTGCTTCAGAATTTAATGTAGATGTATAAATGCAGATGGACACTGAGCACAATGTGTTAAAGCTCTTTAGAAGTGAGTTTCCTATTTGAGTAATTTTTAAAGATGCTGATGTAGACTCTCTGTTCCACACAATGCAGTAGATGGATTTTGTCATTTAGTAATCAGTCCAGAATTAAATATCAAATTTAATGTGTGTAATCTCTGGGATTCAAATGTTTGAGTAAAAGAAATGTGTAACATTTGGTTAAGATTCTGAAGATTCTCAATATGATTCTCTATGACCCAAGTGTGTGAAGACCTTGTGTTTTTAGGGTTTGTGCTAGATCCTATGTTAACTAAAAAATTGTTGGATTGACCAAGCCCACGTTTGTCAACAGCTCCCAAGTCTTCATGTGTTCTTTCCCTTTGTTAACAAATGCAGCGTCTGTGTAACCAAAAGCTTGAACCAGGAGTAGAAATGCAAAGCTGTTGGTTTCAACCTTTAAACAGGTTACACTTGGGTAACAAACTAAGAAAATAGTTTTAATTGTGAGTGTTATACAGTTGTTTGCAGTGCTGCAAACACAAATCCTCAACTACTGAAAGGGCTTTGAAGGCAATATATATAAATATAAATTCTGGATAAAACCTACTAAAATGTCATTATTAGTGATGTGTATCGCTAAGAAGTTGCTGTAAGAAAAAGCTAATGTATGGCAGGAATATAGAAGGTACATGTTTGTAGCAGCGCTTCAGGTTAAAGTGTTTTGTGTGTGTGTGATGCAGAAATTTGACTTGCAAGTTCAAGGCTCACAATGACCCAGCATTCCCAGGAATTCAGATTATATTATAACCCCCTGATTAATAGACCTGCACTTGATCCACAGACAGTCCTGCACAGGGACTCCTCTCAAACCTCATTTGCATCATGAACAACAGAACAGGGATGAGCGGTGCTACAAATAACGACCAAATGCAAATAACTCAGCAGTACGAGATCCTGATCATTTCAACTGAAATCAGGCTGCTCCCTGATGGAGGAGACGACATTTTGTCAGTTGGATTTGCAACACTAAAATGTTTATTCAAATCCAAGTAAAACATTTATCCAAAACTCTCAAACTGTAAAGATTTGCAAGTCAGGAGAGTTTTCAGAGTACATTCATTATCTTCCACTTAATCCTCGACGAAGGTCACAAGAGGGTTCCTCATGCCCATCCAGGAGACAACGTCTGGGTAAATACACCCAGGACAGGATGCCTATCCATCACACACACACACACACACACACACACACAGACACTATGGGTGATTCAGAGCAGACATTTTTACTTTAAATCCATGTTTTTGTACAGTGGGAGGAAATCTGAAAATCCAAAGGAAACCCACGCAGACATGGGGAGAACATGGAAACTCCACCCAGATTGGGATTCAAACTGGGAATCCCCAGTGCTGAGAGGAGAACATGCTAAGCACTTAATTGCCCAGTGCTATGAATGTGCTTATGTTGTTGCCTTTGTTTGATTGTGGATACTCTTGCATTCACAGAGTACTGGGATAGGCTTCATCACCCGATGTAACAGGGCGGGTGGTTTGTGATCTTAATAAATCATGTAGTTTAAGTGTTTTTCTTTTCCTGTACCGGAACCATGATGCTAAAGGAGGAATTCATTTTATCTGTTTGTTAAAATGTGTTTCTGTTTTCTAATTTTCTTAATACCTGAATGGGTCACGTGAGGGTGGGGGGAGGTTTGGGGGGCTTGAGACTACCTCAGCTCTCGTGGCTGTAGCTGGGTAACCAGTCTTCCACAGGGCAGACATGCACACCCTGCTGGGGTAGTTGAGTGTCTCAGGTCACATGAGCTGCATGTTTGTGTTTAAGACGTTAAACCATCTGAGTTTTAGAGGACATGGGGTAACACAAACTCCTAACAAAAAACTCCCTCTGTTCTGTCCAGGGTTCCAGTGCAGAACCTTTTTGCTGTGAGACTAGATTTTCAGCCGCTGCGCCGCCTTGCCACAGGTAAATCAATTTCTTACAATAATGGCACGATCACATGTAATGATCAGTTGAGTCATTTTTCAGAGAACATTTATTTCATAGACATATTTTGTCATTGTGATTTAAGCTGCACATCCTCATTAATTTAAATAAAATGATAGTGATCTATTTTACCTACAATACTTACACACAGAGGACACACGTTACCCATCCGTGCAGTGAAACCCACATGAGTAAAGGTCATACATCGGTGGGCAGCCTTGTACATGGTGCCTAGGTAGCAAACTGTGTTGGGTGCCATGCCCAGGGGCACTTCAGCAAAGTACTGGGTGGGAGTAGAATCGGGGACCTTCAGGTCATAAGACTGTACTACTCCACCTCCCAACACCTCTGTCAGCTGATGTCTTTTCAACTTTCTTCATGGAGAAGATTAAAAATATCAGTAAACTCTGACACATCCAACCATCAAACCATCTCCTCTTTCTCCCCGTTCTCAGAATTAGACATCGGCAAGACTATCCTTGCCAGCAGACCCACAACTTGTCCCCTTGATTCCATCCCCTCTCACCTCCTTCAGGCCATTGCCCCCTCCATCACATCAGCACTTACACACAACTCTTCTCTCAGTTCTGCTACTTTTCCTGATTCCTTTAAACAGTTCAGAGTTAAACCTCTGCTTAAAAAGCCAACGCTCAACCCAAATCTGGTCGAAAGCTACAGGCCTGTTTCCCTCTTACCATATCTTTCTAAAATTCTGGAACGTGTCGTAGCTACCCAGGTCTCCAAATTTCTCACACTAAACAATCTCTCATGTCACTCCACACCCCTCTTACAATCAGTCCATCTTTACTAGGTACACTCCAACTCGTTCACTACGCTCTAGTGAATGTCACCTGGTGACTCCAACTCACGAGGTGCCAATTCTCACTCCATTTCATTCAGCACTGCTAAATGGTGGAACCACCTTCTAACAACATCCATAAAGCTGACTCTCAACATTTTCAAGAAACTCCTCAAAACCCATCTCTTCCACAAACACTTGCTATAAAAACAAAACAAAACAAAAATCGGCAGATCGAGTAATGCTCAGGGTTGATGGTGCTGCAGTCTAGCTTTTTTTTCCTAAAAATACTGACTTGTGGTGTTTCCTCATTTGTAAGTCGCTTTGGATAAAAGTGTCTGCTAAAAGACTAAATGTAAATGTAAATGCAACAGTTTGGTGATGTCCATGGGTCGCATGCTGGAGGTAGTTCTTAAAAGCAAGGGTTTTTCCACCAAATACTGGGTGTAATTCACTTCAACTTTGTTTGTTCCAAGTATTTTGGAGGGAACTGTACCCTCTACGCAGTAACATATTGGGCAGCTAAATAAAAGCACGAATCATGCATTATGCCTTGTGTCTGTGGTGTAGTTGGTGGGCCCACTTGTTCAGGCCTAAGCTTAATCAGGATGTGGTAATGAGTTCCTCTTTACTAAGTAAGCTTTTAACACTCAAACCAAACCAAATGTGCTCCCACCTTAATATTCACTACTTCTATATATCCTAGACCTATTAACCCCACCTAGATCCTCATATTGTCATCTTGGTTTCTTGAAAGCATGTATATTTATTCGTTTATCTTCAAGAGTTTTGAACATGACATGACACTGCAGTGCAATGGTTTTTGCCACATCTGCATGTGTTGCACTATCTTTGTTGAGCAGTGCTTCCTCTCTTATTATCAGTTGCACCGCGACATTACCCTTACCTTTCAATATTGCAAAATAATTTGCTCCAATGTCTACATTGGGACTAGGATCAATTATAATACCAATAAACCTGCTTATAATTTTTTTAAAACTTGTATGAAATTGGTAACGCTTCACTTACTAAGTGATGAGGTGTCGGAAACTTGCGTGACCTCATTTTAAAGAATAGCATGCAATACAAACCATAGACCCGGGCTTAGGTTCAAAATAAGGTAATACTCACGGAGCATGAAGTTTGGGAAACTTTTGTAGGTCGTTATCTGACATGTTCTACGAACACAAACAATCCAGTTATACATATATTTATATGATAATTTGTTGATATTATTTTTAGTATATTTTTTCTGTAACTGGAACTTATATGTTTATTGTGTTGTAACTTCTATCAAAATCTATGAGATTTAGGAATTCTTATTATCATATTGCACATACTAAATGATCAAATGCTACAAGGGACCTCTAAAACTCAAGTCTAAATATTAGTAATTGATCAATTAAATTAAAATTACATAAACAGAAGCCTACAAACAATCAACACAAATCACAACACAACATCATGCTTGAACATTATAACCCTTTCTTTATTAAATATCTTCCTTTAGAGCAATTTTAGAAATACAGTCATTATTTTTACTCCACTAAAAGAAAAATAGAATCCATTTTAATAGTAAAATCAAATTTAGGTGTGTAAATGTAAAACATGCTCCAAAACGTCAAAGCCTTATTTGACCTTTGTTATGTTTTTATGGAAAAACAGTTCCGTGAGCTACCACAAAAAACACAAACTCAAAAGTATGTACAAATGTTGTATCTTAGCCTGTGATGGCTTTTGCTATTTTCAGACATTAAAAATATTGAACACTTAATAGTCTAAAAATTCCCCGACCTTTATATAAGTATGATCATCAGCTACAGGAAATGTTACTGCAGCATAAAAGGTCCTAGCTTTTTATTTTTAAAAATATTTGGGGCATAGATATAACCGGTGTTAAATAATTACATGTATGGTTCACAAAAACCTTTTATTATTTGTTTTTGCAACTTTATTCAGTCAAGCATTATTCCAGCAGGATTCATGGACGATCATTAACCCAAAGTGAGAAATATCAAATAAAAACCTAAGATCACAGTCTAATCTTTATACAATAATAAGATTCAGTTTTGACATTGTTGTTACCACAGGTAAATGAATGTTTCTTACTATGAAGGACCTTTGTATATAAAGTAAAAAGTCATCAAAAATACTATTTAGGGAACCAAAACCAAACCACTTCATGGTCTGGTATAATATTTCTGCTGGATGAAAAGGTAGAAGGGTGCTAGCAACAAATGGACTACAATGAATGTTTAAACTTGTTTAAATGACAGATTAGCTTTCCAAAACTGTATCTATAATCAAACATAAATACAAGCTCAGATGTGTTTTGTGAATTACCGACAGTTGTTACTTCTTCTAATAATGCTACTTCCTTTACAATAAAAAAAAAATATATAAAGCTGCTTTTCGTGACTCACTGGACAGGATAAAGGGGAATTCATTTCAACTACTTCTCTCTAATATGCATGTCCCTCTAAATATTCCTTTTAAGGACAAAGTCTGTAGTTTAAATCACTATTTAAGATTTAGAGATACTACAACCTAAATTTTAAGTTTAAAAAAAATACTTTTTTGAGTGAATTTGTTTGCCACCATTAACAATTTATGATTGAAGCACCATGGTGCAGTAAGATAATTGAATTAGATGGACAGTATTTTTTGTGGGGGATTAGCAAGTTCTCAACATTTTTTCTGCATTATTTCCCCCACATGTTGTAGTAACTAGCACTAGTTGTGCTTGTGTGTCTGCCCTGTCCATAAAATATTTTAGCCTTTCACCCAGTGAGTGCTGGGATAGGCTACAGCACCCTCAATTCTAAGATAACACTTTGAGTGTATTGCAAAGATTCTATCTTGTTGATTATAAACAAATACTTTTAATTACAGGGCATATTATTGTGGATATTTTGCATTGGAACATATACTTACTAGAAATCTTGGTCCATTTATGTTGCATTTAAGAACCACTTTGTCACATCCTGAGAGATCTCTCTGCCAATTACAATAATACAAGCACCATAAATAACAAGAAATTTTATTTCAAACAATGCTTTGATTCAAATACATCTGTATTAGACCTACAGTAATAAAAAGATACATATTTAATATCAAACCACTCCGTCATTCCAGTCTTAAAAAATATACAACACCAACCAAATCTAATAATCTTACACTCTGTACACTCATTGCAAAAAGATGGCGGAAATGTTTCTTTAGTGCACTACCACAAAAAATGGTTAAGTTACACTGTGTGAGTTCAATAGTGAAATGCTGTTGGAGTTCATCTTCGTCTATGTTGGTATCTTTAATTTGGAGACTTTTATAGTAAAGATTTATGTGCTACTTGCAATCAATTTAAATATTAATATATAATCTTTTCTGTTTGTTTATACCTACCTACATTATTAAGTGTTGTTTACAAACATTTTAAAAAATATCTCTTCTTAGGCTTTACTAATGAAACTTATTTTGGCCATTGTGCACAATACCTGAGGTTCACATTTTTATTTTTATTTAGATTTCTTATAAAGGCTTTAACACTGAATATAGTATACCAAGTAATTAATAAGGATGCATTTAAAATACAACTTACCCTTGATTTTAAAAAATCAGCTACATTGTGCGAGGCCCAGCCCATCACCTCAGATTTCGAAGGAATGTTATCAAAACTCATGATTTAAAAAAAAAAAACAAAAAAAAAACAATTCCTTAAATAGTAGCAACTGTTTTTTCACAGTACGCTAGCTGGTGGCTAATGGACCACTGTTATATTTTACTTTGACATGTTCGATGCATTTCTCAACAATCCATGGCAGACTGAGAATGCTACAATTAAAATTTGCATTAAAACTCAATGCAAAAAATTGTAACAATCCACTTTCAAAACACAAAAATAGGCAGAAGTGGGAGCGAGTTACAATCAAAACTGATGAAAAAAGTAAGCAAATAAGTGTTCAAAATTAATCCATAACTGCATAAATAGCCTTTAAGACAACATACGGCCAGGATCTGCTGCTGCAAACTGAAAGAAGAAAGAATAACTGTACTTCCCTCTAGGTTTCCTGTTGATCATACTGGTAAGAAATAGGGGAAGTACAAGCTCTTATGTGAGATAGAAATTAGCATTATTCAGCTTCACACCCACATTGCTTTACCAAGAACTAACTAAACTATAATGAGTTAACTAGAATCATAAAGGGTTATAAAATGTTGGGTGTAATGGCCTTTAAACATACTTAAACTCACTGTAAATTTAAAACATTTAAATGAACCAATTACCTATCTGTAGTACAAATTATTAATAAAGAAGGTTTTTTTATCAGAGGTATAATCATTTTCATTTTTGGTTTGTTTTAATTTGGGGTTTCACTTATCTTAATCGACTATATTTATAAATTCATTATCGTCCACTTAATCCTTTACTAGGGTCGCAGTAGGATTCCCCATTCCCAATCAGGGGAGAAAGTTTCGGGTGCTGGGCAGCTATACCCAGCACAGGGCGCCAATCTATTGCTGGGCACACTCTCTCACATAGCCACACACACAAACTATACAGGGCAATTTAGAGCACTATACAGGGCAATTTACCTTGAATCCCTGTTTTTGGGCTGTGGGAGGAAATCGGAGAACCCGTAAAAAACCCATGAGGACACGGAGAACATAGAAACTCCACCCAGATCGGTATTCGAACCGGGAATCCACAGCACTGAGAGGCAACTTGCTAGTCTTTTCTTTCATACTTATAAAATAATCCAGCATTTGCTCTGTTTTGAACAGATGTGAGTCACTTTGAATTAGCATTAGCATTAAACAGTAACCTGCTTTATTCAATAAACCAGCTAATGCTAGCATATGTGTTTCTTTAGCTGGGTAGTTATATGTGAACTTCATTCATTAATTATCTTCCGCTTAATCCTCTACTATGGTAGCAGCGGGGTTCCCCATGCCCATTCAGGGAAGAACGTTTAGAGCGCTGGGCAAATACACACAGGAACAGGCTAAACGTGCACTTGTTAAGACTAATTATTACAGACTAATTTAAGTAATAGCTTGGTGAGTCCAAGGCCTTTTTAACCTGTTAACTAATTTAAACAACAGCAACAACTTAAACGTTGACATTTCACATTTTAGTCATCTGTATGAATTTTACTGGCAAATAAAATCAGCATTCTCGGGTACAAATGAAGCACTTATATTTTTATTACATTTTATTACACATAGATTTATCTTATAATCTTTGTGTATTTCATGCTCTACTCTCATGTTATATACTCAAATTGTAAATAAAAGAGTATAAAATTGCTCTTGTAACTTCAAGGAAGTAAGCGTAACTGTAAATGAGGCAATTGATGAACAAGACTGACTTTTTCAGACTTGAACACCCACAGCTGGAAAATCTGAATCTGAAGCTTTCTGCATTTTCCCTCCTGGGACTTCTGTTTGTTTTCGGTAATTGATGTCTTGTGTCACGATTTGTACATACATGAACATTTGCACAAGCTTTTAAGACGTTTTAACTCGATATGCACATAGTAACTTGGGTATTTCCATTTCCTGGCAAAAAGTTTTTGCAAAGGGGTGCACTACAGCAAGTGGGTTACAACCCGCATTCTGTTGCATTGTGTCACTCATGCATCCCCATGTTGATACTAGACTTCCTTTTCTCTAAACTAGAACTAAGATTTGACTTTTCTTTACACTTGCAGAGGAGTTTATCTGTTGCACAGTTCCTTTCGTGTTGCAGTACACTGACCTTTGACCTGACATCTAGTGTTTCTACATTTACCTTTAAAAGGAAAACGTAGATTATGTTTGCAATCAGCGCTAGTTTCTTTGTGCAATTTGTAGTCTTTGAGCAAAAAGGTCACATTTCTGCAATCACTTTCTGTTAAACTTATCTAGCACCTGGTTTAAAAATAAAGTTAATTATGAAGCATTGTACAAATACATTCACATAACCACAACTTTAAAGAAAAAATAAGACAAATTGAGACATAATTTTAAATAAACCCTTAATGGTGTGTATTCAGAATGTTATAGGAAACAAATTTGGACAAGGAGAGGACATACAGTTACAGAACAACTCACAGTGCTTGTATTGCTCTCTCTAACTGACTGAGTACTGTAAAGCACGTCAGCCATGTTGTAGTGGTGAGCTCTGTAAGAGTGCTCCAAAACTCATCAGGATTTGCACACAA
>JAOUQT010077817.1:0-20299 GCA_025769995.1 Xyliphius kryptos
ATGGAAAAATTGGAGTAGATGGTAAATACAAGTTATGTTTATATATATATATATATATATATATTTTTTTTTTTTTTTTTGCAATTGTTACAATAAATTTTTAAAAAATCACTTTTCTTCCATATTCCAGTATCTGGAGCAGAATTTTATCAGACTTGTCTTAATCATATGTAAATAATGTTAGGATTATCTCGTTTGGCAAAATACAAATACTCTTAGAGTTAGAGGTACAATTGACATCAAATTCTGTCTAGTATGAACCAATATCTGGTACACACTGATATACCTGATACAGCTAAAAAATTGACCCCATGGCAGCTATGTGTACTGTGTAAATGTAGGATGTGTATCTTTGTAGTAAACATTCTTGAATAAATGAATGATTATTTGCCACAGGTTTACACCTCTTTTCTGCACATAACAATTGAGTCCTTAATTTTAATAGCCATGGTTTTTAAATAAATTGACTCTTTTTTTTTTTTGATTAAATATAGTTCTGTTGAATCCTGGCAAAAGATCCATTCTTTTTAAAGTTTATTCATTTATAATGTGTGCTGTTTACAATAAGATTTGAATTTTAGTCAACTTTTTAGTAGGCGCAACAAATTATTTGTATTATTTCTAAATAATTACTATTTAGAAATTGAATGATTCTTAATTTATAAATATATAAACAATTTCTCATGTAAACTTTTTTACCAGCTGACAAAAAGCATTATAACACATATGAGATAAAAAACTAAATATGAGTAAAGACAATTGAATATCTATTTTACTGTAACTACATGTGCCTAATTACAAAGTATCACCTTTTTAAACAATAAATAATATATATCAAAAGTTAATTAATGGATTTTGATTAACCTGCTGACAAATAACATATTATGTAATTATAGAATGTAAATGTACATGCAATACTATTTTTTTCCTTCTTTTTTTCACAGAGTTCCAGAACATGGTCCTGTCTTAAATGGCTGTCAATGTGCAGTGTGATTTTATCATAATTACTGCTTTATACCTTTTCAATCATTTTAAAAGACCAGCATATGCATGTTCTCATTTTTATTTAACTTGTAAAAACATGTTTGAATGTGTTGTCCCCACTTGACCAGGACAAAAATGTGCAGGGAAATAAAACCACTAATGTAACATGTGATGCTTTTTATTTTTAAACCTGCTTTAGATAAATTTGCATTGTGCCCGGACTATAATGGATTAAACCTACTGCCTAGGATTTTATCTAGGACAGAGAACTCACATTTAATCTACAATGCATTAGAGTGAACATGAATAGAATTTACATTTTTATTATTTATTCTATAAGCTGAAGTAAAGTAAGTTAAAATGTGAGACAGTATAATGCAATACTGAAATGTGTGCATTAAGCATCCTTTTTTAAATACAAGCTTATTTTTACAGCCATTATAATAAGAGGTTTAATTACACATTACAACTTTTCAGCAATTAATAATAAAATATCTTCAGTTTTGTTTACTAATGATAATTGAACGGTGTTCACTTTCTGCTGTAATTACATTATATTTATATGGATTTGTTCTTAAGCATTGCAAATCTAAATTGAAAAAAAATATTTATTTATTTTTTTTTTTTGGAGAATTCAAACATTGCAGTTATTACTATAATTCAAAGAGTTTCTTTGGAATTTAGGTTGGAGCACCAATTTTGTTCTTCAAAGAAATTTGCTATGCTATACTGTACAGAAGGTATTTAAATATATAATGAAGAGGTTTTTTAGTATAAATGTCTGATTTTACTTGTTTAATTATTTTACAAAGCTAAAGAAAAGAAAAAATACATACATAACCTGTTATAATATTTTTCTTCAAATGTTCATAGAAGGTGTGGGTGGGGCAAACACAGTTCCTTTTTGTGAGAGGTCATTTCAATAGGTAAATTGGATATACCTTTGATACCACCAATATCTTCCCTATTTCAAAACAGTTGTAACAACAAAGCACACTATTACTTATCACAGAACTGTGTTACATATAAACTAACAATAATTATTAAACACTCACCATTTGTGTTAATTACTGTAAATGTAATCTGGCTCATATAATTTTGCATTGTCTGGATGTTTTGGTTATCATTTCTTCCCAGCACTGAGATGTAAATAAACAAACCATTATGTCACCATGCCACCCGATATTTAAATTGGGATATTTAAAATCGTAGTTCAAACATTGTATAGCTTTTTAATTTTTTTCTAATTTCATTTTTTAAGTGTTGCTATATTTTTCTATCTGTGCTCCAAAGGATGGCACCAGCTTTCAATTTCTGAATTTCCAAATTTCTGTTTTTTAAACATAACTTCTGGAAAATGGTTCAGATGTTTAATCTTTCTGCGATTATCATCACCATATAATCATTGCTAGACATCCTACCCGTTTTAAGCCTTGATCACAAGCATTTTTACATGCCCGATTCATTGAAGCCATTCACTTATTTGCATATTTGTCAAGATAACTTTCTTTAGTTCTGTTTAAAATATTATGTGTAAGCTGTAGCATGCCTTACTACTTTAGCTTCATCCCCTACACTCCATCCGTGCGCCAATCGCATGTGCAAAATTCCTCAGTTTCCTTCTGATTGGCATTGAGCAAGAAAGATAAAAGGCAGTGTTCTCCTGAAAAGGAAAAGATATGAAAAGACAACATTTAAGTGTTTTTGAAGAATGTGATGCAAGGCAGAAGTCAGCTGTAAAGCTCTACCACGTTTTAGTGAATAAAGTCATTTTCAGTTTCAATGTCGTTTAGTCTTTACTCATTGCATCTTCATCTAATATTGTTTTATTTTTTATTCATTAATTTACTCATTATTTATTCATTAATTCACTATCTTCCACTTAATGCTCTGCAAGGGTCGAGGTGGTGGTGGGGGGGACCTATCCAGGGGAGTATGTTTCAGGCACTGGACAAATACACCCAGGACAGGGCATCAATTTATCACGGGGCACACACATATTAACACACACACAGAGACTATATGGGGCAATTTAGAGCAGTCAGTTTACCTTGAATCCATGTTTTAGGACTGTGGGAGGAAATCAGAGGACCCGTAGGAAACCCACACAGACATGGACACTGAGGGGCGAACGTGCTAACCACTAAGCCACAGTGTCGCCCTATTTATTTTTTCTTGCAAAATATCTATAATATATATGATCTTACAGTTTTACATACGAGTCATCTCTCTTGTCAGCTGACCAATAAGCAGCGTGTAAAATTAAAAATAATAATTTTAAAATTATAATTCGAAAAAGAATATAGCCCTGTTTCATTTTTATGATACCATACATCACATATATCTGGAAAACACAAGTCAGATTAAAACTATTTGGTTAAAATAATAAAGTAATGCAAAAAAAATAAAAATGAAAATGCCTATTAGAAGACGTAAAGTGAGAGACTGTCCGCGTATCGTCTGCAGACTTTATTGGCTAAAATGTGTGAGAATATGGTGATTATAAAGATATTTGTGCGGAACTATGCGCTTTGGCGTTTAAACCTGCCGGTCCGAGTAAAAATGGTACCCAGTGTTCAATCAGAAGCAGGAAGTAAAGGAAGCAGATCCTTTAGGGAGATTCGGTTCGGATTTGTTGTGAACTAGTTCCACTTTCTCCCTTTTCCAATGTTCCTTGACTTCTTCATCAGATAGTACAGTATGAGTGGTGTCGTCTGTGGTACTATGGTGTAAAAGACACAAATGTGTTCGGTAAGTTCAGCTGTTCTTATAAGATTTTAGCACAGTGCTAATTTTGCTAGGAAGCTAGCAGGATAGTTTCTTTTTTACTTCCGATAGAGCAGCTGGCAGTGACCGCTTCTTTTTTTTATTAAATAATATTGTTCCACTCGGTGGATTGGATGAAGGACTTAGTCTAGTGTATTTCGAAGTTGTGTTCATGCAATTACTCCAGGAACAGTCGCAGGTTAACTTAATTACATCAGAAACTTAATTGCGACATTACTGACGGTGTTTTTAAATATGAACATTACTGACTGTCGTTTGAGATCACGATGTTAAGGACTGTTGATTTAAACCATTGGAGATCGCAATCGTGTCATGTCATGATTAATATGAATCACAACCGAGTTACAACCTAACCGAGTCACATCATAATTTATTTATTGTTTACACTTCCCAACATTCTGTACTGTCCGTATTATGTTGTACTGACTGTTTGCACTTGTTCTGTGTGCACTTGTTGTTCTGTCTGCACTGTGTTTATGTTGCACCATGGTCCTGGAGGAACGTTGTTTCGTTTCACTGTGTACTCTGTATATAGCTGAAATGACAATAAAAACCACTTGACTTGAATCTGACCGCTTTAGTGACCTGATCAAATAGTTTGAGATGAGTGTCAATTGTGAAACCATGGTTACGGATAGAGATGGTTGGAGAGATTGTGGAGCGATCAGTTTGGAAGGTCAGGTCATGATGAATTGAGTTTTTTTTGCTGGGATTATGAGAAGTGTTGTTTTAGCCAAATTGAATTTAAGATGACGCCTTCATCCAAACCAAATAGTTGTAGTCTATTTGTTTTGGGGGTTTTTTATGTTTTTTTTTTACAAAAATGAAAGCCATTATTAATTGCACAACATTTTTATAATGTTACCAGATGTTTTTTCTAGGATAAGTTTAAGAAACCAGAACCACTAAAGACGCCCCAATACTACATACTGTTCTGCCTTTCAGCAAGTACACGGTTCAAGTTGTTTTCATGGTGAGAAACATTCTCAGACCATTAAAGGCCTGCAGTTCCTCGTTCTACTCTATGCCATTGTTTCTGGGGTAATCAAGGCACCATGGCAATGGCTTTCCATAAGTAGCATGCAGATGTTTGGTTTGTTTAATAAGCCTATGAAGAAAGGTGTGCTCAATGTAGCACAAACACACTAATGGATCCGATGAATTTATACTATACATCTGCCATCTGTGTATATTCCACTTCATTAACGGTATCCAGCCAAAAACCAAGTGTAATTTAGCTGAAGAGTATTTCGTTTGTTTTAGGTAGTAAAAAGAACATTATGGCCTGCATTCATTTTTTATATATTGCATTCAGCCTCCTTAATAGTTTTTCTTTCTATTGGTATTGTAAATGTAGAATACAATTATAACCCGGATTATAACTTCTTAATGTGGATTGTAAAATTGTATGGTGTATTGCTTTATGATTATATCTTTGTTTATTTACACTGTTTTACCCATGTGTTTCACATCTGCGGTATATTGTGTATCTTCATGATCTGTGGTCCATACCTTCATTATTGTAAAAAGCAATGATTAAATATAACATCATACACATTTACATTCATCTTCCCTAACTCTTACCGCTTTTCTGCCTTTTTATTCTCAACAGACGTGAACACATATTCCTGTATTAGATAATAGATGCCGTAGCGGCCGGATATAACTGGAACTACAGAAAGACCGCATGTACCATTCTCTATAGCTTAAAGAAGAACGGACATCATAGTGCACCATGGATTTTGTAATGAAGCAAGCACTGGGAGGTATGTATCGATAGCTTGTAGAATTGCATTAGACATTTACCAAGTACTATCTAATCGTGCATGCTTGTTGCATGACGTCCACTATGGACTTGGATCACCAAACCCATTTGCAGCTGTAACAGTCTGCACTCTTCTGAGCGAGCCTTTTACCAGAGTTTATTTTATGAGTAAGCTGATTCATTGTAAGAGCTGCTGCTGGTGATGGGTTGTATGGTTTGTCCTGCTTGGAAATGTACAGAATGAGGGTAGCTGCTTGAACACAATTCAGAAAGTTTGCTAAATGTGTGTAAGAAACATATCAGTAGTTTCGTGGCTCAAATAGCTTAATTTTAATAAATGGAGATATATTGGAAGTTGCAATGACTCACAGCAAGAAGGGGCTAGGTTTTAGCAGGTCATTGTTTTATTTCCCTCTGGAAACGTTTGGTAGTTTTATAGTTAATTGTGCGTATAACTGCAGAAGCTGCACATATTTACATGTACGTAATAAAAAACCTAAATGCAAAAAATGCATATACTGTATTTACTCGTAAAAACTAAAAGTACATGTATATGACAAAGTACAGCATGACACAGTGTGTGTAGTATAACACATTAATACATTTACATTTGGATACATTTGGTCATTTAGCTGATTAAGCGATTTACAAGTATCCCATTTAATTGTTGTTGTCAGTACACAGAGTTACATACGGACTCCCTGAAGCAATTAAGGTTAAGGGCCTCACACAAGGACCCAAATATTTGTTGTTTGCTGCCTTATGTCACTTCATAAAACAGTGACCAAGCGTGGTCTTGGCCTTAACTATATAAAGAGGATGGGGAGAAATGCTGCATACTGGTTCTAAACGCATATCTGTTCAAATGACAAGGCCATTGTGGTATTTTGCCTTTCTATACTGAAATCATCTGACATTCTTTTAGTTTTCCTCTAATAAAACAACAGCTCATTTAGTTCTTGATAGGTTTATTTAAAGGTCAGTGAGGGGTCAAATCATTTTCAACATCGATTTCCTCTGCTGAACCACTATAGATCATTGTGTTGAAATGATTGAATATGTCGATCCTTTTAGAACAATCGCTGATCGTTAATAAAATCTATCTCAGATGCACTAATTCATTAAAACACAGGATCTGGATTATTGTCAGTCTTCCAGACTGCCACGGTTTTAAATCAACATTTTGCTATTGCAGCTCCCAATTGGTCCAATTTAAACAATGAGAAACTGTGGATACAAACCCCGAACACAATAGTAGTTTGCTGCAATATCCTATCATTATATGATTATGTGCTAATATTACTTTTTAATCACTCTATGAGGTATTTATAGCAAGCGGACTGGTGCATTTAAAATAGAGAATATAAATAACATTTTAGGAAAATGTACGATGATTAAATTTAGGGATTCTTTTTTACTGATTATTAAGAAAAAGAAAGAAGATGGCAATAATCTTCTTAATAATCTGGGAAGGGGGGTGTTTCGGGCACTGGGATTTGAACCAGGAATCCCTAGTGCTGAGAAGCCACCGTGCCGCTTGCAATTAAATATATTATTTACAAAATCATTTTTTACTAAATCAGCTTTGTTGAGTATCAGAAGGTCTAATAGTGAAACATCACACTATTTCTCTCTTTATATGTACATTGTGACTGATAAACAGAAGAATACTGGATGAACGTCTAAATCATGAATTCAACAATCCAGCAGAATATAAATATCAAACTGCCTTGTCGTTCGATATAAATCTATCAAAAGGATCTTATTTTTTTATACCAACTAATAAATGTGTTTGACTTTAATATAGAATTAGTGTTCAATGCAAATAAAAAGAACACCAGGGAATAGACTTTAAGAAAAGAACCTGATGAAAAATATGACGCTAGGTATGATAAATATATAAAAACAGCTAAAATTTCAAGTTAAAAAGATTTAACTTCACAAAGAGTAGATTTGAAATATGACGCTGCTGTAACATTTTGCTATCATTAAGTGTTAATGACACTGAGTTCATAGGGAATGTTAAAAATTTCAAGAATAGAAATACATTTAACGGAGAGTGTGTGTCTGTGTGTAGAGGTGAAAATGACTGGGAGTGAGTAAGCAGCCTTAACCTGATATTATTCATGACCTTTAGGCTCGTATACTCAGAGGACTATACGTACACAAAGACCTTGGCTGAGCATTATGCACTTAGCACAGGGTGTCCTATAAAAGCATGGCAACTAAAAGCGTCAGCTGGCCATCGTTTTGCTTTTAAATGACCTAAATGGTGTGTGAACGTAATTATGAAAAGTCTATGACAGAACAATACAGTTCAGAGCTGATTTGAAATAAAATATGCCTGATTTGAAATGGGTATTGTAACATAATAGACATTTTAGCTCATGATGTCAAATATGCCTCCAGTTTAATGAGCGTATATTTAAGTACATAATGCAATCATTCATTACGTCATTCAAAGACTGCAGTGTTTCGAACTCCATTTACTTATTACTTATTACATTTACAGCCTTTAGCAGATGCAATTATCGCAAGCAAATCACAGTGCTCATTACATCATACGATGTAGCACCTCAGTGCAGGCAAATTAGCAGCGCCAGCGCTTGAAGTCTTAGCCTTTTACCAGTGCTCACTTATGGAGCTCATACAAAACTGATAACTCTACCCCTTTTGTTTTGTGGTTAATGAACTTAATCCTACAATAATTATTTAAATAATAAAAGTTTTAAATACAGGCTAGTCTTCCCAGGTTTGACGCTGACATGAGATTGAACTACAAGACGTGTGGGATTTGGACCAAATCAAAATTGGAAAATGGAAAAACATCCACCCAACTTCCCCAAACAACTCAAGATATTTAATCTTTAGTTTGTGTTAAAAAAAAAAAAAAAACAGTATCTAAGTAAAAAAAAAAAACTTTGCAATCTTTTCAAATGGCCAACGATGTCCTTATTATTCTTATTATTAACGACTTTGACAACATAAACAGGCATCTGCTTTATTAATCTAATCCAAATGACTGTATCATGTACCAAATAGTAGGACACAGTCATGTTGAGATCATGTTATTGTGATTTAAAGTCTTAAATTAAATTTAAAGCCCAAAGAATAAGTAATTATTTTTGAAAATTCTATAAAAAGTCATGGGATCAGTGACCTGAAGATTTCAAGATAATGAGATGGCTAAATTACATAACCTTTCGCTTGACTCATACCTCTTAAAAACACAGTAGCCACAGTGGTCTTATCTAAAAGGTCTTTCTCGCTTAAATGAAGGCTTTAGACTAAAGAAGCAGATGGTTGAGGGAGAGTAGAACCATGTATCCCCCCAGTGGTCCTGTTTGGCTTATTTATTTTGGCTCCAGAATATCTATTTAGCAGGCAAATCACACTGTGAACAAAACTATGTCCAACATGAAGAATCAGGAAACAGTTTGTTTATAGGCAAGCACGAGCAGAAGAGCTTCATCATTCAGATGGCAATCCTGAAATTTTAATAAACCACTATGCTGGTATGAGAAATATTTTTTTTTAAAGTAATCTGTGAGTTCAAACATCCCAAAGAGACAAATTACTAAATAAGTTTTCTTTGTGTGCTGTTATTAACTTTGCATCCAAATTAATAAGCATCATCATGCAATAGACATAATGCAGTGTATAACATTTATACATCGTCCCTTATGTAGAACAACAATGGGGGGAAATCACTTGGCATTCCAGCATTTTCACATACTCCACGAAATATGCAAATCACTTACTCATCAAAACTCTTCTACAGGAGCCACAAAAGACATGGGGAAAATGTTGGGTGGAGAGGAAGAAAAAGACCCAGATGCCCAGAAGAAAGAAGAGGAGAGACAGGAGGCACTGAGGCAACAAGAGGAGGAGAGGAAAGCTAAGCACGCGCGCATGGAGGCAGAGAGGGAAAAGGTCCGACAGAGCATCAGAGACAAGGTGACCCCCCCCCTTTTTTTTTACAAAAAAAATGCATGAAAAATCTTTTGTTAATAATGTAGTAGTTTGTCTATACATTAAATTTAAGCTGTTGTCAAGATGTTCAAAGACAATGGAGGCAGTTAAAGCTAATTATAAAACCGCATTTAAAATGAATGCACACCTCTCAGCGCTTAACATTTGTATCAATGCGTGATAAAAAATACATTGTTTTCTTGACGTTTTTTAGAAACTGCAATCTATACGTTGGCCACTAGATGGCTAGTATTTGATTGTTAAAGAAACCAGAAACCTGATTCTCAACGATTAGCTTTCAAAAACCTGACGCTTACGTCATGAAACCAGTTTATTCACGATGTTGCTTTAAATAAACACATTTATGATTCAAACCTTGTTTTTTTGTATAGTATTGCTTTATTAATATACCTAATTATTTATATTTTCATTTGTAAGCATGTTTGTAGTCTCAATAATCCATGTGTACACAGTATGGCCTGAAGAAGAAGGAGGAGAAGGAAGCTGAGGAGAAAGCAGCTATGGAGCAAGCTTGTGAGGGCTCATTGACTCGTCCCAAAAAGGCCATCCCTGCTGGATGCGGGGATGATGATGAAGATGATGAGGAGAGCATTTTGGATACTGTCCTTAAATTCTTGCCCGGACCTCTGCAGGACATGTTTAAAAAGTAATGGACATGAGACACTGTCCAGGGTAACGTGGAAGGTTTTTTTTTTTGTGAGGGTGAGAAGAAAGGTGGTCTGGAGATGGTGGGAATCTCACCAAACTGTGGAAGGCTCTTCACTGCCTTAATGAAGTCTTAGTGGCTCGTTCAATGGATAAAATCAGTCCATTTCCCTACAACATTTCGGTCGTCACTGCCATTTAGTTAACACTTGTTTATACTTTTACAATTTTTCTATTAGTTTTAAAGGATATGCACAACTGTGGCCTCATATTCTACAAATTGGGGCCATTGGCTTCCACAGTCAAAAAAATCTGAGAAATACATTCCTGTATTATATACTGTCGAAATGCAGGATGGGGTTTTTGTAGGGTTTTACCCCCATGATACCAGTCATCAGTTCTATGAGGGCAAATTTAAAGGTATAATGCATGTTGCCGTTTAAATGCTTCCTTCTTGGAGGTTCTTGTTTCATTTTTGTAATCGAAACTGTATCACTTTTCCTTTGGGTCAGATTTTCAACCCTCCGAGTAGTGGACTATAAAGATTTGGTTCTGCTGAACATGACAATGCACTGCTCTTAAGAAAAGATGATTGTCATGATATTGCTATTTCAGACAAGCTGAAAGCTCAGCCTGTGTGCAGTCTGCTGGCTACTAGTTTTTACAAAGTCATGTATCTCATTAGATACTATTTCCTACCCAAAAGGTTAAGAACGAATTTGGTTTTAATTAATATCTGCATTAATCCTGCCAGTTAAACAGTGCAAGAAATCGCACTAGGCACAAAATCACTGCCATTTTCTTACCAATCAATTATTTGACCAAATTCTTTCTATATAAATTATTTTCTCAGAATGTTGATGTATCGTACGTTTAAGTTTTTTTGCATGCAAATAATCATTTTATGCATTTATCATCAATCATCTAGATTTCCAAGTAAAAAAAATAGTAATTCGATATTGTGTTGACCCGGAGACAATCAGATGACCCTTAGATTTAACACGTGTCCTGATTTTTAATTTACACCCGTTCTCATATAATCCTGATCAAACAAAAAATAGTCTTTATTCATGGGAATTAAACACGTTCTTCTTTTTTTTGGCGTTATACCCTTTATTATTCAGGGGTCGCCACCGCGATGAACTCACATATCAGACTTGGTCGAGTGTTTTATGTCGGATGCCCTTTGACAACAACCCCTCACTCTCTACCGGGCTTGGGATTCACAGACTGGGGATTCACCTTCAATATAAGCAAGTTGACATTTTTAAACATTTATAATTTTAAGATTTTGGGTTTAAAACTAGATCCCTAACCTCTGCATGATCCCAAATTAAAAATCAGAGATCACAGTATATTTTAAATGGTACATCATTTCTAAAAATCTAATTTTTTTTATCCATTTTCATCTAAAATGTACTACAACAGCCAGCTTTCTAAGATGTTTTTGTATGCTAACCACCACACACACACACACACACACACACACACACACACACACACACGTTCTAATGCATTGTGGGAATTTTGCAAAGACTTCCATTTATTTTATGGACTTACCCAAACCTTAACCATACATACTACTACTCTAACATTAACCACAACCTTACCCTAACTATATACTAACCGTAATACAACCATACAACATGAGTTTACTTTAAAATTGAATGATTTACATAAAATACATAAAATGTTATGTATTTACCTGTACAGACACACACACACACACACACACACACACACACCTGTGTGTGTGTGTGTGTGTGTGTGTGTGTGTGTGTGTGTGTGTGCAGAAAGTATACGTTTATAACATAACAAAACACCTTAATGTTAAAAAAGGAATTATTTTTTACATATTAATGACTTCAAAGTTCAACAAACTGTTAATTTGATGTAGAAAACAATGTCTTTGACAATGAAAATCCATTTATCCATGTGGATGTCTTTACTTGTAAATTTAGGAAACAGAAAAAAACCCTCATCAGGTTAGAAAAGCCTGAGTTTTATGCATGATGAATATTCTAAACTCTGGTTAGTCTGTATTCAAAGCAGTAAAGAGTATAGTTACCATTAATGTAACTGTAGATTTTTAGAAAATCATTTAAATTCCAATTTAAAATGTTTTCTGCTCAGTTACATAATTGGCTTCAGTAGAAGACACAAGAACAAAAAAAAATTCCTTTAATAGCAGTTAGGTTTATAAACCATATATTTTTTCATTTCTTAGAGGAACGGGGTGAAACCTTTATTTTCTAGTGCTCAACCTTTTTCACTAGTTAAAGCCATATTGTTTAGACTGCAATAATTATTAAAGTTAATACAAGGCAAATCAGTGTTTAGTCACGCTTTCATTTTGTGTAACGTTGTAGACGTTTATGGATGTTTATGTGTATGAAGTTTTTACCATCCCTTATGTGAAAATGTGTATATACTGGGGTATATACGCAGACATGTTTAAGAGGGCATACCTTTAGCCATTGTTAATGTCTTCTGTATGTATTGCGAGTTCTGTATGTAAATATGTCTGTCTCTGTGCTTGTGTGTATCGTAAGACACGTTGTTACTTCACATAATGTGGGTGTTTCATGATTTCATGTGCACAGGCTTATCGTCTCAGAGATGGCACAGTGTGCGCTGCTCTGTGTCTGACTTGCATGCTGTCTGATGCCAAAACATAGAACAGTGCTGTTTATGTATGATCGTCCCTGCAACAGAAGCTGCTCACTAGATAGGATTTCCATGCTGGTAAATGTGCAAAATAAGTGACTAGCTGACAGCTGACTCCTTAGAAGACAAAAAGGTAACACTTACTATGAATTTGGAATTCATTACAAGAGGTTTAGAAAGTATTTGTAATTATTCAAAACATTTGTCATGAGCCCTCTTTAATGTGCATAGATGTTCATAATCATAGTCATAAATTCTTAAAGTCCTAAAAATCTGACATATGGCTTTATAACACAAATTGACATAATGCATTATAATATGAACTTGTTTAAATTTTTGATTCTTTGGATGTTTCAAAATTCTTGCTTAAAACAAACTTTACTTATTGTCTATAAAGAGCATTTATAAGCTTTTTATGTCGTTACGTGCTATTATGTATGCAGTCTCTTTCAAAAAGGCAATTAATGACAACACTACTTTATGCCAGTAGAGAGCTTATAAACTTTCATACTGTTACGAGCACTTATACACAACCGTTATAGGACTTTGTCACTGACCTTTATAATAATTCTATAATCGTTCTAAATACTTATTTCATGTTCTTATGAAATTTTGAGTGTGGTTATGTACATCTATGGACATTAACAAGGGCTTAAGTGTTAATAAACATTATAAATACTTTTTAAAGCTTTAAAAATGTGTAAATACATTTGCCTTAGACATATAATTTATTCAAAAAAAAATTCAATTGGTTGTAATATTATTACATTTAAGCTGAAGAATCATCATTTATCATTTTACTTCATTAACAGAGAAACTGCATTCAGCGCTGCACATACACAGGCTATTTTGTATTTCTCATTATAAGATCATTGTTGCTTATATGCTTGTTTAGTTGCCAGATATATTTTCTTTAAAGAACAATTTTCTGGCAGTGAAATAGTTATGCGTATATACTTTTGTAAATTCATACTTAAATAACAGGTACGACGAGATGTTTTCACCTGTTTGTATATTAAGTTAACTGGGGAAAAGGGCTAAATGTGTGAATTCATACTACTAACATTTTTCTCACTTCACTCACCCCAAAGCTTTGCATCTGAAATGTTCAGTTGAAGACAATTGTTGATAGAAAAAAAAATTGCAATATTTGCTGCCCCCCCCCCCCCCCACACACACACACACAAAAGCTAAAATCTGCTAAAAATGTGATTGCATTTTTCACATTCTGAATTTGCTTTGTTTTAAATTGTATTTAGGTTTTTTTTTTTTTTTTTCAAAAAGGTAAAATGCTGAGATAAAATGACACATTGACTTGAATATCATATTATAATACAGAATTACCTTTGACTCTTAGGATGTAGGTTAATTCAGGTTTAATTTTGTTACTGCTGTTGAAATATAATGATAGAAAAATATTTTTTTTTTCTTCAGAAAAACCTGAAACCAAACAACAGACACTGGATTGGGGAAAACAGTGTTATTGCTTTATTCACCAGCATATTATATCATTATTAATTCAAATTTGGCATATACAGAGCATCTTGTCTGTCTCCTGATACATACATGCTACACATGCTAATTTTAACACATAGTCATCACAATCAAATAGCTTCTGCAAACTAGTTTTCACCTCATGGACCCATCATCTTTTTCCAAGGCAAACAGCACAGGATCTGTCTGTGCTAAGGGCTATAAAACCATATGTACAGACACACACACACACACACCTTATTTCCATGGTTTCCATACTTTGTTTTCATTCATATAATAATACACTGAGTGTATTCTGTAAGCTTTGTGTCCAATTCTCGACCATGCATTCATTCCCTAATGAACTCGAAACACCTTGGATGATCAGCATTATTTCCGTCCATGTATTTGTTTTGCCATTGGCCCAAGAAACAAATAACAATTGGTATGGCGGAATTAAGAGAAATGTCAGCTGGAACAGATTAAGGAGGCTGTTTAACTGCGGGCTATAACTGGCCTTTCACTAACTGCTTTTTGTAGGATGCACACAAATAACAGGTCTATAATTCCTCATTATCTTTATAAACCGTGTTCGTGTTTACGAGTTACAAAGCGAATAGATCAGTTTCTGTTGCCAGGGACCCAAAAACTTTATTCAGGGGAATAGATTTATTTCTCAAAACATATTGGTGCGTACTGTTTTACATGAGCTTGGATTTGAAACTCACTTTGGAATGTTCTTTCTGATAAAAAGCAATTCTACAGTCCATCTATTCATGTAACGTGTGAGTAGATTCCATGTGTTAATGTTTACTGCTTGATGATTCTAGTCTTGCACTTACAGATGTTACTGGGGAGGTTAGAAAAACATTCCATTAATTATATCTTTATAATGAAGCTATTTCAACTTTATCATGTTAAACCGATTGTTGTTTAAAGTATAATTTTTAAAAATTCTTTTATGCATGTAATCACTTTTTTGAATCTTGATATTATTCTGATGATTTATTTTGCAGTGGTATCAAAACCTGAATGTAAATATTTCTTTATATTCTAATAATCTTTTTCACATTTCAGCAAATCATTCAAAGGGTCAAAGCAGGGTGTAAGCATTAAAAACCTACTGCCATACAGAGATCAGCACACTGAACTGTGGTACTGTTCACATGAATAGTGCACGTCATCCACAAACCTGCCAATATCCTAAAGCAACAATCCACAATGATTCGAATGAAAAAACTGGGACACTGAATTGTCTCAATTTTCCTTTTTAAACATTGGGTGATCTGCTGAAAAGTCTATAAATATCTTGCTTTTCGTTTGCTGTGCTATACAGGTTTATTTATGGTGTTACTTATGATAATGATAAAGTTGAAAGCTATTGATTTTAGATTTTGAAAGAAGGTAAATTTAGTAACTTTTGATGCAGGGTATGCCAGAAGAAAATATATAGCGTGTGTCCAAATGAAATATTACTTTTTATTGCATGTCTCATGGTACATTCTGTCAAACCAAATCACTGTAAAAAAATTAATTCAACTTTACACCATTTTGGAAAGATCATACAGAAATAAAATTGTTTCTAACAAGGTAATGGTTTCATACATTTCTTGAAGTTCTCTGGTTAAAGTTTTTGCTTTATTAATTTTAAAGTAAAATAATTAGGCATAGTTTATTGGATATTTAATCACTAAATTTAAGTTTATTTTAAAAGCTTTCTCTTTATCTCTTTAAGCACAGCTGCTTCATGCAAATATTTTGATGGGGCTCAAGGACTGCTTAACAGAAGCTAAAGAAATAGTTGAATTTATTCTGCACCATCATTATGGCACAATGCATTTTATTACCTTGCTCTCCAGTTTACCAGAAAGACATAAATACAGTGAATACTATTATTCTTATTATATATTTATAGTATATTTTACATTTTTACTGTGGAATTCTATAGCTAAAGGTTTTTTTTACAATTACAGTTCATTGCTGATGAAGGCAAACGTAGCCTAATTACATCAGGCCTAAGGGTTTGGAAAAAATGAAAAAATGTTCAGATGCAGTTCACAAATCAAATGTTTTCAGACAGATGTGTGAAGGAGAAAATAGTAACTAGATTGGATTAATAATAAATTGGATGTCGAAAGCAATATGGTTCAAATAAAGGAATAACTTGTGGGAATAAATGTGTGCAGGCTGGAAGACGAATGAGCAGATAAAAAATAACTACAAATACATTTGCAAAGCAATTGTTTTGTCAAGTAAACAGGAAGTGACAGGCTCTTTGGAGAAGACCAGAAAGTTGAAGTAGAAAAACTCTCTATAGCAGCTGATTTCTTTTAGGTTTCATTTTAAAACCATGACAATGAAATTTTATGACATAAAATGTGCCTTTTAATGGTTGCTTTCTGAAATGTTATTCACTGGAATTAATATTAAAATAAAATTATTTGATATACTGGTTTTCTGATCAGTTTTTCAGTATGATTTAGCCTGTAAGTCATTTTCATGCTTCTCTCATAACTGGCTGGTGCCTGATTTAAGATACTTCAGTATTAGTTTTCTCCTGCCAGAGATTCCATTTAGATTAGGAGGATCAGACTGGTATGAGAAAGATGAGTTCTGTTTTGGGGATACACACCCTTCTATTCCTGATTCATGATTATATGAGCCGGTAGCTTATCACTGGCCAGATTTTTATCTCCATTGTGAATCGAGAGGCTGTTTTTGCTGTACTGTGCACAGGATGTTTGAAAACAGAGAACAATAAGGCCGTAGCTTTTCATTTATGAAGCTAACATTATGCTATACGAGTGTAAAGTCTCTTTAGCACAGAATTGTGTGATATTCTTCAGATTATATTAGACAAACAAATACATTCTGTAATTTTTTGCTGTATAGAAACAGTTTCATCTAAGCAGTGCGTTTTTGTCACACATACTTGTGGATTTTCTCACAAACTCAAAAATTCATGATAAGGTAACAAAATAACTGATTGATTAGATAATAGGCTTGCTAGCATGTTTACATATTTATTCATTCATTCATTTGTCATCTTCTGCTTTGTCCTCTAGTCCGGTTGCAGGGGTTCCCCATGCCAGACCAGGAGAGAACTTTTCGGGCGCTAGGCAGATACACCCAGGACACCCAATCTATCGCTGGGCACACACTCACTTACACTATACGGGTTAATTTTATTCTTGTCGCATTGATGTGACCTCCTAAATATGCTGCACTACCTGAGCAACTTGTGTTGGTTGCAGACATTTTCATTATAGACTTTTCTCTATGGTGAGAGAACTGACCAAATGCAAAAGTGAGCAAAACATCAGGCAGAAAGGATGAGAACAGAGAAAAGCGGTGTGGTCAGCACCTGCAGAAGCTCTACTTTATGGGGGGGGTCTTGCTAAGTGCCTCTCATTTCTACCTGTTGTATGTTCCATTTGCACACCAGCAAGTGAAACTGATTAACAATCAGTGTTGCTTCCTAACTGGACAGCTTGATTCATATATTTATGAATGACACCCTGTCCTGGGTGTATCTGTATCTGCTCTGTATCTGGATGGGCATGGGGAACCCCACCGCGACCCTAGTAGAGCAATAGACAGAAGATAATGGATATACATATTTTGTTTTAATGTTCATATTGTAGTTGGTTACCTTAACTTCATGATACAGTTATTAAAATGTATTATAGTCAGAGTCAGAATTATTGATATTATTCATAAACATACAATAACAAAACTATGCTGTTTATTACAAACTGGAAATTCTGCTGGTTATACGTTGTAAGTCATGTGGCCGCTAGAGGGCAGCAGCGTCGCGCCAATCCCGTGCGATCTGCTTCAGCTGGTGATTGCAACTGCTCAAAACAAATGGTCGCACTGTCGCTGTTGACCTCTGGGCATTTTTGGTCTGGGAGTGTTGGTAGACACAGGAATTTTGTAGAAGATTCAGAGTACTCATCAGGTAAGAAACAACTTGAATTAAACTTTATAGAATCTTCTTCTTCTTCTTTGTTTTAACGGGTAGTTCCGGTTTCTAAATCTGATTGGCTGAGCCGTTAGTCCAGCTGTGACGTAATTGACAACAACACCGACATCGATAGAAATGTATGTACGATACAATACATTATTTTCTCGATGTTAACTGTACTCCACTTCATGTCAGGCCTAACAACAACTCTTTTCCGTGATTTATTTACAATAATCTATCCTTTTGTGCCTTTTTGCTTAGGTATGCGTTGAGTGTGTCTTGTTGCTACTCTGTTTTTGGTTGTTTATTTTGTTTTAGCTGCAGTATTAACGCTGCATTTCAGTTACAAAATATTTAAAAAATATATATGAATTAAGCAAAGACCGTTGGATTTAATATTTTTACATGTGAGCCAGTTATCCGAAATGGTCATTGCTCACCAATCAATTCAATTGCTTTAGTTATCCCGGCCCTCTGACCCTAATCCCATTAAGACTCTGTGGTGGGATCTCATGAACAGGAGCTAAATTAAAATGATAGAACAGTGGAGAATCTGGTGCACTCCCATTTTATCCATCCATATTTTGTAATTAAATCATAACGTTGGGTGTGTACTTAATGTGGGTGTGATAATTCTTACACATAGTTTTTCCGATTTGTCATTTTTATTAAGATGATCTAATTATTGTTTTCCACAGCAGCATCTATATAAGATACAAATGGGTTTTTTAAAAAAATAAGATTGCTCTAAATACCTGTCCACAGATTCACAATCCCCCCCCCCCCCCATTGCACTATGGGGGTTTAAGCTTTAGAAATTTGTAATGCCGTAAGACAATGCACTTTTATGTAACAAAAAAGAGCTATATAAATAAATAAACTAACTATAAGTCGATGTGGAATCCATGGGGGGTGGCAAACAATGCATTTTAATTGTTGAGAATATAATTGGCTGTAATGGTGAACTAATTATGGTGAACATCTCCTGTAAAAGAAACAGATGTTGCGTGTTCCAGCTCATTCAACGCAGTCACCCTGTCGTTTTCATTGTGTGCTCTTCTCAAAATGGTGCCTCTTGTGCAGACCTCAGGTTTTTTTTTAATGACAACTCTTCTATGTCTCAACAAGTCCTGTATGATGTGTATTGGACCGTAAAATCTGCTTGTTATTAAATTGCTTTTTGTTCATACTTATATTAGTAGTGTTTATAGGCTTTTCATAATTGTATGCAGAATGTGTATTAAAGGAAGATATAGACACAGGGTTAGGACTTTTAAAATTACTGAGGTCCCCACTTACACTCTGATTTTTAATGTAAACATGCAGTTTGGATCAAAATCTCCAACAAGTATTAAATCACTTAATTACAGGGCACTGATTATCTTCCCAACTCCTTTAAGCTTAATTTAATCGTTTATAAATTCCACACATAAAGCCTTTGGTTATTCAAATGTTTTGAGGCAAAATAAGTGAATTAAAAATGAGAGAAAAACACTTTTAATTCAAAGGGATATGATTATTTGATGATGGCACTACATAGTGTAAATGCACAAATAAACCGAATACATAAATCTCAGCTGCAGTGTTAAAATAATTCAAAGGAAGTAATGTGCAATTAATCAGACTAGAAGAACGAAATAAATGAAGTCATACCGGACCCCCACTAGGATCTGAGCATCACTAAATTAAGCCTGTGCTAAATTAAATGCAAAAAAAGGCATTTTTGGAAGATGCGTGTAGCACCCTGTGCTGTGTAGGAAGTGGAGAAATGAGACATCCTGCAGCCTGCAGGGCTGAGTCACTAGAAAATAGGGTGAGGGCAGCTGCCACCAGCTTGTGTGGACATACAACACTCACGCTGTGCAAGTCTGTCACCACAGAAGCAGCTGTTAGGGTAAAATTGAAATGAATATTTTTTATTGTTTAATCATGTTATTATGTGTGATAGTATGGTAATCATTATGTTTTAGTGACCTTTAGAGTTCTGAAAACCATTTTAGGGAATGTGACTTGATGAA
>JAOUQT010077818.1:0-10112 GCA_025769995.1 Xyliphius kryptos
CTAGGATGTGTTCTTTTAGTGTTCCCTTTATTTACATATATACATATATATTTATATATGTGTGTGTGTGTGTGTGTGTGTGTGTGTTTGCAACCAGTTTATTCAATGCCCCCCCACAACTATTCAGATTGTAGATTCTGACTGAAAGCATCAAAACTATGAATGAACACATTATAAGTTACTTAACAAAAAAAGGGGAAATAACTGAAAACTTGTTTTATATTTTAGTTCCTTCAAAATAGCCACCCTTTGCTCTGATTACTGCTTTGCACACTCTTGGCATTCTCTCAATGAGCTCTCAATGTACATATAAGGGTTAATTAGTATAATTAATTAGAATACCAACAGTGTGCAAAGCAGTAATCAGAGCAAAGGGGGGCTATTTTGAAGAAACTTTCATAGTTCTGATGCCTTCAGTGAGAATCTACAATGTAAATAGCCATGAAAAAAGACAAAAACGCATTGAATTAGGTGTGTCCAAACTTTTGGCCTGTACTGTATATACAGTATTTCATATTTTTTTTATAAAAAATAAATATAAAAGGCAAATGTAAATAGTAAAAGAACATTTAACAGAATGGAATTTCTCACCGTTTAACTGTTTCTTATCCAGAGGAATAATAACTTTTCGACAGCATAAACAGAGACGTCATTTTCGCGAAGAAAAGCAACAAACTCGGAATCCAGTGATATCCCAATCAAATAAATACAAGAGTATCCACTGTATTTATTTTTTTATAAGCTGTCCGTGACCCACCCTGAACCGGTCTACACACTATCTGAGAAGTGCTGCCCTATACAAATCCCCATACACACAGCTTTAATTACCTTGATATTTGACATACTTACTCTTAAGGATCCTGCAAAGGTTTATATACTCTGTACAACCACCAAGAATTGTGTTACGGTGTCTCACATAAGTGGTTTGTGGACAAAATGGGTTAGTGCTGATGTGGATGGTGTTTTTTTTTTAAGTATTTTTAATTTACTTTCTCTCAGTTGAATTAAACATTTAAAAAAAAAAAAAAAAAAAAAAAAGACGGGACCAATTACACATAAATCAACGTTTACACAGTGTGCAGGACACGTTCTTATGAGCTCAAAGCCGACCTGAGAAAGGGCTAGAAAAACACCCCAAAACTTTTAAAGAGAACCTGTTTTCAGTTTTTCTGATTTTGTATTCTTAGAACAGATTAAAGGGCTTAAGTTTTTCAAAAACACATTTTAGGAAAAAAGTAGGCAAATTATAATATGACCAATTAATAATCGTTTGATTTCAATAGGAAATAATTGGTAAAACTGAGTATGAATGAAACTAATCGATTAACTTCTACTGTTTTCAGATTTAGCAGACGCTTTTATCCAAAGCGATGTACAAGTACAATTTGCTTGAAGTCAGAACACAGGGTTAATACAACCCTCTGGAGCAATGAGGGTTAAGGGTCTTGCTCAAGGACCCACAATGGTAACTTCAGTGGAGCTGGGATTTGAACCCCACAACCTCCTCATTAAGAGTCCAGCACCCTAACCACTGAGCTTCCACATCCTCTTCACATGTAAACTTTGGAAAGACCAGATTATTGGCACAGTAGAAGATATGATGCAATGCAATCTGCAGCAAAGCTTAGGAATGGGCACAGAAAGTGCACAATCTCAGTCACGCTGTCGGCTCCTATTTTGGTCATAAATAAGGGAGTCTCTTTTAGTAAACTGTTTTTATAAAGAATTAATGTTTTTTTCTTTTTCTTGCTTGCTGTGTGATTGAAAGTAAATCAGCACCCCCACCTCATGCTGTGAATACTCCATTCTTTTGGCTGCTCCATTCACACATTAGCTTAATTGTAATGGTGACAGATTTAATACTGGTGGCTGCCAGAAGATTTGGTACAGTCTACTCAGCTGCCGCTCCAAGCCCTTATCCTATCCCAGTTTAAATATTGTAATGCTTTGCTTGCTGGTCTCCCAGCTTCCACAATCAGACCTCAACAGCTGGTTTAAAACTCTGTAGTCTAACTTGTGTTCAACCAGCCCAAGCAAGTGTCCCTCTACTACTCCTCTCTCTCCATTGTCTTCCTGTAGCTGCTTGCATTCAGTACAAGGCACTCACTTTGTCTCTGGATCTGCCCCCTCTTACCTTCAATCCATCTTTCCTAAATAAACCCCAACTCGTTTAATGAGCTCTTTTGATGAATGTTGCCTGGTGATTCCAACTCACCATGGTGCTAAATCTCACTCCATATTATTCACCACTGCTAAATGGTGGAACAATCTTCCCAACACTGTCCAAAAGGCTAAGTCACTTGGCATTTTTAAGAAACATCTGAAAACATATCTGCAATTTCTATGAAAAATCAGGTTTGATGATACTATTGTGTAGCTGGATTCTTCTTACCTGCTGACTTGTGTTGTTCTCTTATTTGTATGTCACTTTGGATTAAAGCGTCTGCTAAATGACTAAATGTAAATGTAAGACTTGTGTCTTTACATGAACATGGACTTGTATAGGATTTCCATTTTTTTTAAGTTGGCAGTTACGTTTTGTGGGTAAACTCTATTCAGAATTTACACAAACTAAGTTCGGGGAAAAAAACAAACATCTAGATATGTTGTGTAAATGTCTAACATTTGGATATTTTTATGGCGTGAAGTTTTTACCGAGGTAGTGAATTTCCCTGTTGCCAACTTTACCCCTCATTAGGTTTCTGGATCAGTGAGCAAATAGTGGTACAAGTCTCATGAGTGCGTTTTCTTAGTTATTGCAAATTTTATAACCAATGGTTAGTTGTAAGGAATATTAAAATCTTTATACTCTGCAATTTTGGGTTTGGCTTATTTATGTATGTATTTATTTATCACCTATGTGTTTTCATATCTTTTTACCCTCTACACACAGCTAGAACTCTTGGGTTTTAAAGTGCCCTCCTCCCAATGAGGCTAGTGCACTTTGATTGGTCAGCTCACTTATTATTACTTACTCTCAGCATACTGACCTTGTTGAAAGCTGTACTGGCATCTTGTTTTTGGTTGGAAGCTATAATTTGGGCTTTGTATCTTTGCAAATCAATTACATGAATGAAAAAAAAACTATATAAAAACACTACTGGAAAGAAGGAAATAGTAGGCGCAAGGTCAATTTTAATGATCACAAAATTACAGGTACCTACGTGTTTAGTGGATGCTTTTATCCAAGGTGACTTACAAGCATCCCACTTAATAGTTGGTGTCACAACACAGGGTTACATACAGAATTCCTGGAGCAATGAGGGTTAAGGGTCTTGCTCAAGGACCCACAGTGGTTACGTCAATGGACCTGGGATTTGAACCGACAACCCTTAGATTGCTAGCCCAACACCTTAACCACTAAGCTACCACTTCCTGTCTCTAATTTAACTTGTAAAGCCGCAGTAATGTTCATTCATTGACTTTCTAAGACATTTTTTATTATTACAGTAGGTTGATAAGGTATGCTGGTGCCTATTCTAGCGTTCATTGGACGAAAGGCAGGGAAAAAACCCAGACCAATATATAGTTTCACAATGCAGGCATATAGTTAACCCATTAATGTACACTTTCACACCAAGGGGCTATATAGTACTTCTAAGAGACACAACTTCCATTGGACTTAACTGACAGACTTGAGAAAGACATGCAAACTCTACACAGAAAAGACATCTGGAAAATGAAACCTTCTCACAGTGAGGCGATAACACCTCCCACTGTGCCAGCACTTCGCCCAAAAGAACTATTTATTTAAACTTACTCAATAGTTGTCTTGCTCCCCTGCTTTCATGTATTTCAATTTCTTTCTACAACACGCTGTTTACTGAATATTCTCCTCCCACACGGCTGAGCAGATGTGCAGGTGTTTTAGTTTTTTTTCCTGTTGGTGTAAAAGCTTTTCAGACCGTATGGTTTCATTTTGTATCATTCTCCTCCTACATACTGTTTCTGTTTTAATCAAGAAACCACAACATTCTAAAGTTCATGCAGCCACAATATATATTATGCTTTAATAAGAACATGTGGCACTTGTGGAGATCTTTCAAAAACTCACATCTGGCTGCTGTCTGTTGTTTTTTTTTCGTTATCTGTGGGTTTCCTCTGGGAGCCATGGTTTTCTCCCATCTTCTAAAGTATGCTCTTAAGTGGTTTATGTGTATGAATGAGCTAGTGGAGAGATCCCCTGTGATTGACTGATTTGGTTTTAATAGCACTTTTTGTCCCTGTGTTTAAGGCCTATAATCCAAACCCCAATGCAACTCTGTTCAGCATAACAAATAGATTTTTTAAATATATATTTTGTTGCAAGCAAAATGCTGTTATTGCTATTTTACATGATGTTTTGTGTATATTAAAATTACAATATTTTATATATATAATAATAATGCCGATCCCACCCAGGACAGGGCCCATACTCATATACTCAGACATACACACTATGGGGCAATAAGGAGTGGTAGCTCAGTGGTTAGGGTGTTGTGCTGTCAATCTGGAGGTTGTGGGTTCAAATCCCAGGTCCACTGATGTTACCACTGTGGGTCCTTGAGCAAGATCCTTAACCTTCATTGCCCCAAGGTAGCTGTATGTACCTTGTCTTCTGGCCCCAACCAAGTTGGGATATTTGTGAGTCTTTTTGGGTAAAAGCGTCTGCTTAATGTAAATTTAGAGCAGCCAAATTAGCTAAATCCATGTTTTTGGACTGTGGGAAGAAACCGGAGAACCCAGAGGAAACCCATGCGGACACAGGAAGAACATGGAAATTCCACCCAGATTGGGATTCACACACTGAAAACTCCACCCAAATTTGAACCGGGATCCTGTACGAGCTACCACTAAGTAACAGTGCCGCCCATTAAAAAAAAATAATAGTGTATATTACCAGACAAATGTATGTATATGGATGGATTGCGCGTGACCTCTACAATTTGCACCATACCTCAAGTGGCACACCAGTCTTACTATTATACTTTGCGCAGATGTTCACTTTAAAGAGCATGCAGATAATCAGAAAAAATATATAAAAAGTGACAAAAGGCAAAAGAGTGGGTATTTAGTGACGTGGTCCTTGAACAGCTGCTTGAATGTACTGAGACACTAGGGGATGCCTCTTTCAATCTAGCCGTTTGGCACAAACATTTGTCTCTGTAGACTGGCATTTAGCCACAAAAGCAATGAGCAGACTGTATGGCCCTCTGGATTTACTAGGTCTAAACCAGCCAGCTCATTTTGCAGCTTACTGCCTGCCGCCTGCTCCTCATTTGAAAGCGTTATGGCGCTTTGCTGCCAGTGGGCACCCAAATTGGTGACATGCTGCCCCGGTCTTATCAGCACGGTGGCCAGAAAGGTTGGGGAAAAAATAAAAATGCTCTAGGCGCAGAAAGCACAGCCAAAAAGGCAAAATTAAAAGCAATCTGCTCTTAAAGCGACTCAGGTTCCATGCACTGTAACCATAGATATTATGTTACAATTAATGTCTGTGGTTATAAAATAAGATATAACAGGGTAATGAAGATGTGCTGGCCCATTGCCACAGGTACATCATCAGGTACCTGGAATTTGGGTTTAGGCTTTGAACTCTGTATAGCTGCTTTGTGACAACGCACTGTAAGGGCTATATAAAAAAAATACTTGAATTTGAACTTAAAATGGGTTTTGAATAGCCGTATGTTTTCAGATTGATGGGAACAGTTTGGAAAAGGTCAATTTTATCATGAATTTCAGTGTACAAAGTTAGTCTGTATTAAATAGTTGGATGTGTTTGATGTTTCTTGTCGAGCATCACTTTCTGACCTCACAAATGGTCTTCTGGAAGATGGGTCAAAAATGTAGACACATTATAAAATCTGTTCTATAAAAGGCTGTTCTAGAAAAGTGGTAACTGAATCAGAGGAGGGGAAACATAGAATGTGAAAGAAGGCTCTTGAAGATGTCCCAATACTTTTGTTCCTTATTTGTACCTTGGACATATTTTGTATAAATGCTGTGATTTAAAACTGTGACTCCATCATTCATCTTTTGAATGTAGTTGTGTGTCTGACCATTTTTCTTTCGTGCCTGTGTAATTAATTAACTGTATTTTCATGATTAGATTGATGGCAACTAAGCAACTTACCATAAAAATCAATGAGCAATAACAATGTGATTTATGCTGTTGGGCTTTACTGGTTGCTGCTCTGTTATGCAAAGAAGGGTTTCTGAAAATCCACATTTAGAAGAGAGACAAGATTGGTTCTTTCTTTTACCCACTTTAATTATCGAAAGAAACCACAAAGCGAGTTATAGGAATGTAAGTTTTTAAAGTTTTAAGAATATTTAAGCTTAAGGTAAAAGGATTTCTATAACTGCTGTGAGTGATGTCTGTAAATGTATGAAAAAGATTATAAATGAACCAACACTATACACCTACTATGATATACCAAGGTGGCCCCCCTTTGCAGTGATTAGTTTCCACTCTTTTAGAAAGACTTTTAACATGAAAGAGTATCTGGGTGTCATGTTGGGGGCAGAGGACCCCTTTTTAAACTGTGTCCACAAAGTTATAGCATAGATTTAACTAATAGCCAAAATGCATGACTTTATGTTTGATCCTTTATGGCAATAAACCAAAATGAAACATTTGAATTCAGTGATTTACATGTGTGTCTACTTACTTTTGCCTCTTAAATGCATCTAGGGATAGTGCCTTGTATTCAGATTTTTGGATTTGATTACATTATATAACTTTTTTTTTTTAATCTGCCTTTGTTTTAGAAGTTAATTAAAAAAAATTTCTATATAAAAAAATTGTGGAAATAAAAAACTGAAAAATGGCATGTGCATATGTATTCACCCCTTTTGTTATGAAACCCCTAAAAAGTTCTGGTGCAACCAATTACATTAACAAGTCACATGATTAGTGAAATTCAGGCCACCTGTGTGCAATCTAAGTGTCACATGATCTGTCAGTATATGCAGACCTTTTCTGAAAGGCCCCAGAGGCTGCAATTCCATTAAGCGAACCAAACACCACCATGAAGACCAAGGAGATCTCCAAGCAAGTCAGGGACAAAGTTGTAGAGAAGTATAAGTCAGGGTTGGGGTTTAAACAAATCTCCAGAGCACCATCAAATTCATTATTACCAAATGGAAAGAACATGGTACCACAACAAACCAGCCAAGAGAGGGCCGCTCACCAAAAATCTCAGGAGGGCATTAATCGGAGAGGCAGCACATAGCCTAAAGGTAATCCTGAAGGAGCTGCAGAGTTCCTAAGCAGAAAATGAAGTATCTGTCCATACGACCACAATAAGCTGTACACTCCATAGTTTTGTGTTTTATGGAAGGGTAGCCAGGAAAAAAGGCAAAAATTGGAAGGCTTGTTTTGAGCTTGCAAAAAGGCTTTCCCAAATGTAAGGTACTGTGGTCAGATGAGACCAAAACTTTTTGGCCACCAAGGAAAACGCTATATCTGGTGCAAAACCAACACATCTCATTACCCCAAGAACACCATCCCCACAGTAAAACATGGTGGTGAAAGCATCATGCTGTGGGAATGTTTTTCAGCAGAGTCGAGGGGATGATGGATTGTGCTAAATACAGGGATATTCTTAAGCAAAACCTGTTTGCGTCTGTCTGATTTGTGACTGGGACAAAGATTTACCTTCCAACCAGACAATGACCCAAACCATATTGCTGAAGCAACACTCAGTTTAAGACACAGGTTTAAGAAGAAACGTGTAAATATATTGGAATGGCCGAGTCAAAGGTCAGACCTTAATCCAATTAAAAATCTGTGATCAGACCTAAAGATTAATGTTCATCAGCAGTAACCATCTAACTTGAAGGAGCTGGACTTGAAGAATGGGCAAAATTACCAGTGGCAAGCTTAATCCTAAAACAACTTGTAATTGCTGCAAAAGGTGGCTTTACAAAGTACTGACTGTAAATAGTTAAGTTTTCACTTATTTTATCTTATTTGTTGTTTGCTTCACAATTAAAAAAAAATATCAAATGTACAAAGTTGTAGGCATGGTTTGTAAATAAAATGATGCAGAATTTCAAATAATCCCTTTGAATTCCAGGTTGCGAGGTAACAAAATGTGAAAAATGCAAAGGGGGTGAAAACTTTCTCAAGGCACTGTATCTGTTACTGATGTATATTAATCAGAACACTTTAATTACAGCACCATATGTCGTGTGAAAACCTTCTATACAGAATGTGGTTGAATTTAACTCTCCTTTGAGTGTTTCCTACATTTATTTTGATTTTTAAAGGGTTTGTCCTTTTGCACTACACACCTGTCACTTTTATCTGATATGTATTGTTCTGACTTGGCTTACTGACTGTCAAATGCAGTTCAGCACACAGGAAGCCTTGTCAAAAAATATAATGTGAGCTAGTATTTCAGACAAGCTGTGTACATCTGAGTCTGTGCAAGTCACCTCGGTACTTCAACCATAAAAGACATAATGAGAAAAAAAATCCAGGAAATCACATTGTAGGAATTTTAAATAAAGTAAATTATGGTGAAAAATAAGTATTTGGTCAAAAACAAAAGTTTAGCCCAATACTTTGTAACCTCTGCTATTTCACAATGCAGATCTATTCCAGAGTAGTGATGTTTTAAATAAAGGTCTTTTGTGGAATCTGCACCCTGTGCTTCAGATTTCTTTAAGATTACATGCTGATAAGTGAATTGAAAAGACTAATTGCCCCTCCATCATTTTAAAACTACAATTGATGAAAAACATTCTCATAAAAATCACGAAACTCTATGGATCAGATTCATTATAAACTGGATTATAGAGTATCCAGGGTTTAGGCACGACTGAATGGACAGTACTTACACACACACACACATGATTAGTTTCTGATGTAAAATAGCTATAACCAACCTGTTTTTTTTTGTTTTTTTTAAACTGACAGCCATTAATTTATATGAAATTTTGGAATGTGTGACATTCTAAGTATTAGATTTGTTTTTAATTTAACAATGACAATGACATGCAATATTAAGATGACTTTCTAAATATCGTTTGGTTTTTATACCCTGACATTTAAATAGTAGACCATTTCTCCTCATTTGCATAAACTTAATCTAGACACCTCGGTTTGCTGAGTCTGCTGCTGCCATAGGTCATCAGCAGTCTTGGAAAATTAATTTTTCCTTCCTTGTTATTTTATTATTTCATTGTGTGGATATAGAGCAAGGTTTATATTAGAAGAATTGTTTAATATATTTTATAGGGAGCCTAAGGACCAAGCTGTAATATTAAGGCACCGGTGTTGTGAGGTTTAAAAATAATAAATGAACTAAGTAATTAATTACTTGTTTCGAAATGCCCATCACAAGGGATGTGGTCCAATTCTTCGCTTTGTAGGCCAGCATTTTGGTTGTAAACCTTATTTGGAGAGCCTCAGGAATACAATGGTAAAATTGCATATCTCCATACTGGTTTAATGTGGCTGTTCAGTAAATAAATTGAACTATTTAAAAAAAACATTGCATATTGCTGTTTTAATCATGCATTTGCATTTGAACATCATATTTACTTTTACTTAACACTTACATTTTGAATTACAGAACAACACAAGTCAGTATGTTAAGCTGGGCTGCTTTTTTTAAGAGTAGTCTTAAGTAGTTTTAGAATTAGGATTATAAAACTGGTAGTTCCGGTCCTTAAATGTGATTGGCTGAGCTGCTTGTCCAGGCATAACATTATTTACAATAACCCACACCTCTGAACACTTCACATTCGTATTAATGTGTGATATAAATAAATTGTTTTCCCGAAGTTTTTCATAAACTGCGGTCTCTAATTTGTCCACTAGATGGCAGTATTTGATTGTTAAGAAAATTAACAGAAATCTTTTCCTTGTTGTCAGAGTTCATTTAAAAAAAAGCTGACTGGAACACAATGCGGAAGGCGAGTTTATTAGTGATTTTGCTTTCAGTAAATACATTTATGAATCAAACCTTGTTTTTTTTTCTACTGTGTTGTTAACGTTTCATAAAAGCAATAAGGCACTCTAGGTTGTGCATTATTGTGAATAAACCACACAAAAGCGGCAGGTCCAGCAGTCCGGCGGCAGGTGCCTTCCGCTCCTCCCCGATTCTGGAACCTCCGCTTGC
>JAOUQT010077826.1:0-10111 GCA_025769995.1 Xyliphius kryptos
CACGCACACACACACACACACACACACACACACACACACACACACACACACACACATACACACACACACACATTCACACTGTAAATGCGATCTTTGATTTCACTGGTTGTCCTGGTGATAGCACTTCTTTAATAAAGCTCTAAAACAGGAAGGGGTGCTGCTGGATATCTGGTAAATCAAAAGCCCATCTGAAACATCTTCACCGTTCTTCTGAGGACCATCACCTCTCACTGTAGGACACTCCATCCATCTGAACACCCCAGGATCGTCAGTGACTTTCAGTCTCATCATAAAGGTTTAGTCTGTAATAAGATCTTACTCTGTTTTTAATGTTAAAAAATATGAAGGTTTTTGGAATTAAATGGTTCTAAAACTCTCATCTTCATCCATCATTGTATTACCAACATTTGAGTAATGCTCACATAATCAGGCCACACCCACTGAGACCAGCACTGCTAATCTAAGTCCATTAAAATTAACTTACGTCCTCACTTTTTGTTCAAGTTCAAGTTTAATTATATAATTATAAAATTATGTCATTAAAATTGGAACATTTTCTCACAGCAGTTTGGAAGCGTTCTGAGTCCTGAACCCTGAAAAAAGTCTAAAAAAAACATCTCCCTGGTTTTCGTTCACGTTTGTTTTTTGTAATCAGTCTGTATCTGTGAAAAGCCTTAAAAGACCTTTAAATAGCAAGTTACAGTGTACAGAGAATAACTCAAAAATAACTCAACCATTCTGAAAGAAACCCAGAGGACCAGTTAATGAACAGAGAACCAGGTTCTGACCAATAAGAACCAAAGTATTAGTAACTAATTAGGTTCAGTCACCAATCACAATGATTGGTCTCGTTATAGTCCATCAACTCATACCAATGCTCTTGTATATGGGTTGTAAGGATCCGTTAGGAGAACCTGATAAAATGCCTAAAGAAGCACACTGTCATTTTGAAGTCTGAATATTTGCTGGAGCCATAAGGGCCAGCGGATTAGTCTGTCTTATTTATTCATGCACGCAGTGCGAGTTATGTTTCGCTCCCTCGGGCAAAAACTGAATGAAGAGCTGCTTCACACATGCGTTCGTTTTGGTACACACATGCACAGGTGCCGTTGCTGGCCCATATGTCTATTGATTTTTCGGAAAGCCTCCACTTATCTGGATATTGGCCTCCATTACAGTGAATCCATCAGTGCAGGTTACTGTCCACATGATCAGGCCAAAATCAGGCTGTGTGTCAATTCCTTTTTAGAAAACTTCAATTTAGGGCCTAATGGGGTGAGGAGAGTTACTTTAACCCCCAAAAGCTTTTAGATTTCACCCCCCCAAACCCATCAATTTATCTGAGGTCGAGTAACAAACCGAAGGCAGAGGGCATGACGGGGGCAGTGTGTGTGTGTGTGTGTGTATGTGTATGTGTGTGTGTTTGATATGACTGCATTAGTCAAACAGGTTTACATCCATAATAAAGACAAACTTTTAGAAATAAAATTAAATAACTAACAAAAAGAAACAAACAGTTTGACATGTAAGCACTACAATTTAACTTTCTGTCTCCTATCGTTGAGCTTAGATTTTAAAATACAACCATCAGAGGTCACAAGATAAAGATTTGATCCACCTTAGAGTAAGAAACAGAAAGAAAGAGAAAGACAGATATACAGACAGAAAGTGAGAGGCAGACAAAGACACAAAGAGAGAGAGAGCGAGACAGCCTGCTCCTCTGCACCTCCTCACTCAGCGCTCATCAGATGGCGGAGGTCTCGGTCTCCCAGTCCAAAAGGTGCACAGATGATGGGACTACATCAGGAATTAACTTTCCACTCAAAGGCTTTACTCTTGATCCTGTGGGTCGCTGTGGAGCCCCGAGACCTCTGACCCTTTCACTTCACTTAGTATGAGGGGAAATGAACAAATCTGGACAGCGAGTGCTCTGAGTTTTTTAGCCTGAGGTCCGAAAGTGTGGGATCCAAATGGCAGAGAAATTTTATGCGAATGCAGCTGTGATTCTTTATTCCTGTGAATCCCGCACTGTGTTTGTTCAAACTGAACTCCTCACACAGTCTAGTGTGCATCATTTAATATACCAATCCTAAACCTCAGGGCCACAAATCTTCACCCATCAGTTTTGGAAAGAATGTCTCCCTTTAACTTTAGCCAAGTCCCAGAGTTTTCTTTTTTTTTTTTACTTTTAACATTTGCAACACGACAAATTCTCCACATTTATATTACAGCCCAATATTTTGAGTTTTAATGCAGAACTAGAGATACAGACATTAGAATACCCATATTAGAGAACTGTGTTCAGGTTCTAGATGTCATCTCTTTCAGGGAAGACTGAATTTTTCAACAATATAATGCCAGACCACATTCTGCAGCAATCACAACGTCATGGCTACGTAGGAGAAGGATCCGGGTACTGAAATGACCAGCCTGCAGTCCAGATCTTTTACCTATAAAGAACATTTGATGCATCATAAAGAGAAAGGTGCGACAAAGAAGGCCCTAAACGATTGAACAGTTAAGAGGCCTGTATTAGACATGGAAGAGCATTCCTATTTCTAAACTCGAGAGACTGGTCTCCTCCGTCCAGACGTTTGTCGAGTGTTGTAAGAAGATGGGGGGGATGCCACACAGTGGTAAAAATGGCCTTGTCCCAACTTTTTGGGGATTTGTTCAAGCCATGAAATTTTTAAACAACATATTTTTCCCTTAAAATGATACATTCTCTCAGTTTAAACTTTTGATCTGTGATTTGTGTTTTATTCTGAATAAAAGAAAGGACAGAGAACATTTTATCCAATCACTGCTTTTACAGCAAATGGTTCTCAGCTGTGATATTAAACTCTGCTCAGGTTCCATGTTCAATTTCCTCATATACAAAGTTCTAACAGTGATTATAGAATGTGCTCTATGGTCCTGACTCCAGAGCACCTGTACAATAATGCATGTGCTGCGGAGAGTGCCTCCTTCAGGTCCTTGTCTTAGAAATCTTAATTAAGCGGATTAAGATAATGAATGAATGAATAATTGAATGGAAAAATTTGTGTTTACTGTTGATGTCATCCAAAGCGACTTATAAATATCCCAACTTGGGGTCAGAATAGAGGGTTGGTTATGGAGCAATGAGGGTTAAGGCTTTTTCTCAAGGACCCACATTTTGGTAAATTAAAGTTAACCTGGGATTTGAACCCACAGCCTTCAGATTGATAACCCAATATTAACCACTGAGCTAGCATCTTATTTTTGTCATACTCTTGAGTGTCTTGGTAATCTCTGTACTTCTTCTATACATTTGGGGTTTTCTGGAGTAAATCTATAAAACAAATGCTTTCATGTAAAAAAAATTATTCAAAGCAAATTTTCTTTTTCTCCTTCCGTCCTGTTGTGTTATCAGATACCAACGAGTGTGCCGACCCCACCGCCTGTATCAGCGGCGCCTGTGTGAACACACCAGGGAGCTACACCTGTAACTGCCCTCCCAATTTCCAGCTGAACCCCACCCGAGTGGGCTGTGTGGGTGAGAACAACATTCAGATTAGCACTTTGACTTCTAATAAGTCTGTATTGTAGGAAATGTTATTTACAGAACAAACATTTAGTATTATCCCTTGTGGACCGACTGCACCCCAATCCACTCCCCCCCCAATCACTGCACACCTAAAAACTTGTACCCAAAGAGTTGGAATGCTAAAGTTTGACTTCAGCTCTGTAGGGTATTTTAGTTTATATGTGTTACTGAACTGTGTTATTAACTATTTAACTTCAGACATCAGGTCTGGTTCCTGTTACCTGGATTTGCGTTACCGTGGCGACGCCTCCGAGAGTTTGGTCTGTTCCAAAGAAATTGGAGTGAGCGTGTCTAAAGCTTCCTGCTGCTGCTCATTAGGACTGGGATGGGGATCTCCATGTGAGGCCTGTCCACCACGCAACTCCTGTAAGTCTCTCTCTTACACACACACACACACACACACACTATTCACTCATTAGTTGGTTTGTTTTTGTTTCGCAGCTGAATTTAAATCCTTGTGTCCTGGTGGAGATGGTTTCAGACCCAACCCCATTACTGTTATAATGGAGGGTAATAACACACACACACACACACACACACACACACACACGCACGCACCCTGTTAATGATTGTGTATTTAATTTGCTATCTTCTCTCTTAGATATTAATGAATGTCAGGAGTTACCGGGGCTCTGTCAGGGAGGAAAGTGTATTAATACATTTGGCAGTTTTCAGTGCGAATGTGCAAGCGGCTATGCTCTGAACGAGGAGACCAGAGTCTGCGAAGGTATACACACACACACACACACACAAACACACACACACTGTATACAGACTGTGTTAGAAACTAAACACACTGTTTTGTGCATGTGTGTGTGTGTGTGTGTGTGTGTGTAGATGTAAATGAATGTGAGAGAACAGGGATTTGTGGTCCAGGTCAGTGCTACAACACCATTGGGAACTACACGTGTATCTGCCCCCCTGACTACATGCAAATTAATGGAGGAAACAACTGCATGGGTGAGACTCTCACACCCACACACTATTGATTTGAAATGATATGATATGATTAATATGATTTCTATCATATGTTTAATTAATAAGATTTATGACGTCCTGATTAAAAATCTATGTTTAATTAAACTGGGCCCCAGGACAGAGTTAACCAAAGAACTTGTGTATTAATGAACACGGTAAACCACAGACTGTTTGTGTGTGTATGTGTGTGTAGACATGCGACGCAGTATGTGTTACAGAAACTATTACGCAGAGAATAGAACCTGTGATGGAGAACTGACGTCCAACATGACAAAGAAAGTGTGCTGCTGCTCCTATAACATCGGACAGGCCTGGAACAAACCCTGCGAACGGTGTCCCTCACCCAGCACCAGTGAGACACACACACACAGCAGTAAAAATTTCTGATCAGTGCAGACTATAGTTATTGATCTCCGGTTTTGTGTTTGTGTGTGTTTGTCTGTAGGAGAGTTTGAGATATTATGTGGCAGTGAGAGGCCTGGATTCATCATCGATATTTATACTGGACAAGTGATTGGTAACACAAACACACACACACACACATACAATCCAGCTGCCCAGTAAAGGCTTCATGTCATGATGTTTGATGTGTGTGTCTGTGTGTGATTTTGCACAGATATAAATGAGTGTGTGGAGACACCAGGAGTGTGTGAGAACGGTGCATGTTTCAACATGATTGGCAGTTTTAGATGTGAATGTCCAATGGGCTTCATATACAATGACAGACTGATTATCTGTGAAGGTAAGTGCGTATGTGTGTGTGTGTGTGTGTGTGTGTGTGTGTGTGTGTGTGTGTGTGTGTGTGTGTTTGTGTGTGTGTGTTTGTGTGTGTGTCATCTAATCTGGTTTTCCTTTCTGTAGATATTGATGAGTGTCAGAACGGACCCGTGTGTCAGCCAAACGCAGTGTGTGTGAATAGTGCGGGTGGTTTCCACTGTGAGTGTAAACAGGGCTATAAACTCAGTTCCACAGGACAGTGTGAAGGTGAGAGAGTACACACCCATACACTACACTACACTACACTAGGGTGACAGGTTCAGGGTTCTCATTCAGTCCAGTAAACCCTGGTGAACCCAGTCCTGTGATGTTATACGTGATGTCAGTACTGTATCAGATCTGACTGGATGAGCTTGTGATGTGGATGATGATGTTCTTTACAGATAGGAACGAGTGCATCGAGAACCCCACCGTCTGCAGCCCGGGGCAGTGCATCGACATGGTGGGCCGATATCGCTGTATTTGCCCTAATGGCTATAAACCCAATGTCTCCCCACCCATGTGCATGGGTAAGTGTGTGTGCATGTGTGTATACTGCAGGCCAAAAGAATGAGCCGTAAATTGTGAAATCTAAATAATGTTCCTCAAATCAGACGTCTGGATTGAATTTTGAATGTCAATGAGATTTTTCTTTAACCCGTGTGTGTGTGTGTATGTTTAGATGTTGATGAGTGTGAGAGACAGCCTTGTGGTAATGGAACTTGTAAGAACACCATTGGCTCCTACACCTGCCTCTGTTACCCAGGATTCCAACTGTCCCACAACGATGACTGCATTGGTAAACCGCCCCCTCACCACACACACACACACACAGGTTCCATTAGTTCTGTTTAGTTAATAGTTATTCTATAAATAGAGAGACTAGCCGACTACTTGTGCTTTGCTACCGTGACTCACTTGTCAGGTGATTAGAACTTATAGTGTAGACCTATGTATAGGAGTATGTTCAGCTGTGTTCGCTAGCTGCATAGAAGGAACCATAAAACATTAGGAAGCGAAAAGCATTTAGTTTTTGCAAGAACATGATGGGAATGAGTCTGGCAAGTTTGCAACAGTGAAGAGGTTGATAAGAAAGCCTTTATATACAACGTTTGCTGTGCGACCCTGTGGCTGGAGTATGATGAGGCTATCAGCTGAGCTAACTCTGGAGCAGGCTACGTAGAGCTGGCCGTGCGAGAAGCAGTCGTGCCTCAAGTCCACATCTACGACCTTGAGAGACTGACCCTGAGATTTGTTAATAGTCATTGCGAAGCACATTTTGAATTGGGTCCCATGGTGGGCCCCGTGGGAATTTTGTGGAATTTTTGATATCTTAATGAGTGTAGCGGTCGTCTTGTACATCTCTGCCAAATTTGAAGTATGTGATATGCGTAAAAATGTCCAATGAAAGCATGACCCGTATTTTGAATCGGGTCCCCTGGTGGGCCCGCCGTGGAGATTTTGGGGAAATTTTGATATCTCAATGAATGTAGAAACAATCCTGGACATACCTGCCAAATTTGAAGTACAGGTATTTCTTTTGAAATGTAGTGAGTGGAAGTAAACTTACTTACCACATCTGCTAAATACAATCTAAACTACATTACACAGCATGTTCTAATGAGTGTAGGAAAAAACACCTTATCTGTATTCAGTTTTAAATCCATCCATCCATTATCTTCTGCTTATCTGGGGTTCAGGTCGTGGGGGCAGCAACCTAAGCAGAGAGGCCCAGACCTCCTTCTCAAACGTATCCCCCTATCGCTAAGGGAGAGCCCAGACACTCTGCAGAGGAAACCCATTTTGGCCACTTGTATTTGAGATATCTTCCTTTCAGTCATTACCCAAAGCTTATGACCAAAGGTAAGGATAGGAATGTAGACCTACTGGTAAATCGAGAGCCTTGCCTTGTGGCTTAGCTCCTGCATTATGGAGGTCATCAGAAATCCTAAAGCGGCTGACAATCTCTCTTCCCATGAAAGATAACCTCCATAATGTACGTGGAGTTTCTCAAACAGCACTTCAAGAAGAAGAACCATTCATTCCGCAGCAAGATCATGTTCATGCTGATAATGCACCGTCTCATGCTGCAAAAAACACATCTGCATGTCTGGCTGCTATGAGCATAAAAGGGGACAAACTTGTGGTGTGGCCCCCATGCTCCCCTGACCTCAACCCCATTGAGAACCTCTGGAGCATCATCAAAAGGAGGGTCTATGATGGTGGGAGGCGTGTCACATCTAAGCAACAGCTCTGGGAGGAGATTCTGTCCTCATGCAGAACAACTGAAGCAGATAGCATCCAAAACCTGACAAACTCAATGGACCAGAGAGAGAGAGAAGCTCCTTTAGAACAAGAGGTCCTCTGTGCAAATGTAACATAGCCTAGAATAAAGTTTTGAGTTGAAAACTCTGCTGTGCAGCATAATTTGGAACATGCATTTTAAATGTTTTATTTTTTTTTTTTTAACACTGTTATCATTGTCAGTTTGTTCAAAAACCTTTTAATTGTACTTTAGTAGTTGATGACTGGAAAATTACAATGACTGCAATTTATATAGGTTATTTTTTGAGTTAATTAAGTTTTCTTAATTATACTAACTAACGAATTTAACATAAATTAAATTCAAAATTCATTACTGTAATATTACACCTGTGGTGACTCCAGGTAGAATAGGTCCAACAATACAGCTGGATGGGATAGGGAGGGGAGGGTCAAAAACATAGTGACCTAAAGTTTCTCATTATGGATGGCAAACTCATCGTTAAGTCTTACATTTAATATTTCAAGATGCAAAACTATAAAACCCTCAATATAATAAACATTTTAGTAAATACAGAATGAGGCGATGTGTATATATATATATATATACATTTTTTTTTACAAAACTAATAAAATGATGTAATTTAACTTTAAGTAAATGTTCACCGTGAACTATCTGTTTATTTTAATGTTAATATGTTTTGGTTTATAGTGAGACTCTTAAGAGAAGATGATGCTGAAAAAGGTACAACAAGATATTACATTTTGTATGATTTATTATTCAGTTTAATAAACTTTGGTAGATTAGTGTTACCTGTTAAGATTCAGTACCTGCATGAAGTGTTGAATGATTTGAACAGAAGAAGTCACACAGAGTTCATGAACTTATTTTTTTGGAGTTCTGTTACAGGTCCAGGTCTAACATTAGAAACAGATCTCATTAATCTGCTGATTTATTCATTTAATAATGCAGATGTTTACATGTAGGCCTTTTCTCTGATTTACATTATAACTGTTCAGGTTCTGTTTGAACTTTATACTGTCTACACTACACACACACACACACACACACACACACACACACCATGTTCTTAAAAGTGTAGAATAAACACATTTTCTGTAATCAGTATTATATATGAATTAATAATGCTAATGATCAAAATAATCTTACATTTCTGCAGATTTTAAGCATATTTTTTAATGGGACAAAACTGACAAAATGACACTGACACAATGAAAAGTAGTCTTTGTGTAGCTTATTTAACAGTGCACATTTATTCTTTCTTCAAAATAACTCAATATACAGTCATTGATGTCTAAACCACTGGCAACAAAAGTAAGTACACCCCTCCTGGGCATGGAGTTTGTCAGAGCTTCACAGGTTGCCACTGGAATGCTTTTCCACCACAGAGATGGCGGATATTCGAGACTTTGCGCTCCTCCACCTTCTGCTTGAGGATGCCCCAAAAATGTTCTATTGGGTTTAGGTCTGGACACATGCTTGGCCAGTCCATAACCTTTACCCTTAGCCTCTTTAATAAAGCAGTAGTCGTCTTAAAGCTTTGGGAATCAATATCATGAAGGAACACTGCTCTGCAACCCAGTTTCCGAAGGAGGGAATCATGCTCTGCTTCAGTATTTCAGAGTACATATTGGAGTTCATGTGTCTCTCAAAGAAATGTAACTTCCCACCACCTGCCGCACTTATGCCGCCCCAGACCATGGCATTCCCACCACCATGCTTGACTGTAGGCATGACACACTTATCTTTGTACTCCTTAGCTTATTGCCACCACACATGCTTATACCATCTGAGCCAAACAAATTAATCTTGGTCTCATCAGACCACAGGACATGGTTCCAATAATCCATGTCCTTTATTGACATGTCTTCAGCAAACTGTTAGTGGGCTTTCTTGTGTACAGACTTCAGAAGAGGCTTCCTTCTGGAGTGACCGCCATGTAGACCAATTTGATGTAGTTTGTGTCCTATGGTCTGAGCACTGACAGGCTGACTCTAACTTTAACTTTAACCACTGCATCGATGCTGAGAGCACTTTTATCTCAAAGCGACTAAAAGAGAGCTGACTGCAGGGGTAGAGAGGGCAAAAGCCGCATATGCTCAAAATATCCAGGGACCCTTCTCGTCCCAGGATCCACAGAGCATGTGGCAAGGCATTAAGTGCATCACAGACTACAAGCCGAAAGATGCACAATGTCCCAAAGACCCCACTCTGCCTGAGGCCCTCAAAAAGTTCTACCCAGTTTTAGGACCCTGACATCCCCCCCAGCACCAGTCTCACCCAGTCACCTGAAGAAGAGCCTCTCAGCGTGACACCAGCAGAAGTCAGGAAAACCCTTTGGAGGATTAACCCCCGAAAAGCTGCTGGTCCGAACAACATCCCCGGACGGGTGCTAAGGGACTGTGCTGATCAGCTCTCCAAAGTTCTGGCGGACATCTTTAACACCTCCCTCCAATCAGCTGTGCCTACCTGCCTGAAGACTGCCACCATCATCCCGGTTCCAAAATGCTCCACAGTGACGGGCC
>JAOUQT010077836.1:0-10111 GCA_025769995.1 Xyliphius kryptos
CCTCATTTGAACTTGTCTTGAGGAATTTCCACTGAAGTTGGATCAGCCGGTCATTTGATTTTGAGTAGGATTCCAAACCCAGACCTCCATGAGATTATTATACATTTTAATCATTTATGTTATTTTGTACTTAAAGCATTCCACTATCTACTACATAAAGATTTTCAACTGAAATATTTTCTTCATTGAGATCTAGGATGTGTTATTTTATTGTTCCCTTTATTTTCATCAGCAGTGTATTAATATATTAATGGCACATTGATCTATTTGTTCGTATTTGTATTTCGATATCGTTTCAGGTTTGTTTGTGGGAAAGGAAGGACCCATGATCCACAGTGGTGCTATCATAGGAGCAGGACTCCCTCAGGTACCCTACCAACACCCTCATGCTATCCTACACCCCATTGTCTATTTTCACGTTTTCCACTTGCATTGTTTAAATAGCAAAGTTGCTTGTCAATATAGTTATCATAATGGGCGTGGCCAAATGTGACAGAAGTACTAAAGTCCCATACTTAAGTAAAAGTGCTAGTATATTGTAAAATAATTACTAAAGTAAAAGTTAAAGTAGGATATAATTTTGTTTTACTCAAAACTAGAAAAGCACATGCCATTTCATGTACTTAATGTGAAAAAGTAACGTGTTTATTTATAAATCACTTCTAATTACATTTTTAACAGAGTATCTTTTTTATTCTCTTTGGTCTTAGTCATGTTAATAGTTGGAGTCTAACTAATTGTGTGGGGTGAAGAGGTGTCTTTAAGCAGCTAACGACCTCAAAAAGGGAATTCTAATTTAGAATAGTAAGTTGACTGGAGGTGGTTTTTAGAGGAGGACTAACAGGTCTTTGAGGCCAGCATTTTTGCTGATTGGCAGGTGTTCAAATACTTATTTGGAGTATCTGTGGACTGTGCTTCGCCCACCCACCAGCAGAGCATCATGGGAATTGATCAAGGGCGGCGGGATGGCCATTAAAACCAAAGGCCTGTGTGCTGAGAGCGCATACAGAGGTTTTTAACAATAGTGACGAATAGTTTTAGGTTTCTCCAAACCAGCAAATAAAGAGCATTTTGGGACTTAAAATTATTAATGGTTATTGGTGATGTAAAACTACGCTTTTATGTGGATACGGGGGAGTGGTCAATCAGAAGGTTGTGTGTTCAAATCCCAGGTCCACTGAAGTTACCATTGTGGGTCCACCCTCATTTCTCCAGGGTGCTGTATCAACTCAGTGTTCTGATCCCAGCCAAGTTGGAATATGTGTAAGTCGCTTTGGATTAAAGCGTCTGCTAGATAACTAAATGTAAATGTACTAGGCCTGAACGCATGAAGATGTAGGTCTGACGGTCCGATTAAAAAAATTATTTTATTATTATCCAAACAACCTGTCATGCTTGTGGGCCACATCTGGCCCGTGGGCCGTCAATTGCCGATCGAAGCAGTAATCCTTCTCCTGCTCTCCAATCTCAGTCCTGCACCCCCAGTCTAGCCCCCATTCCTCAAGCACCAATGTTCTTCTGTGCTCCCACTGCAGCACTAAAACACTGCATTTCTGGGAGCTGATTGTATATCACTGATGTTCGCACTTATGACTTTTTTCCTGCTGAGGTGGACAAAGCTCCACCCACAATCTTTTTATAGCCACTAACTGATGTCACTATAGTTTCAGAGCATTACCTTCAAGAAGATCCGTTTCCAGTTTCCGTATTTTCGCAGCGACAGGTGAGAGAGATGCTCTATCAGCTCTTGGGAATTGTAGAGGTTAAAGTGTACTTGTAGCAATGATGGGGTTAAAAACTAGGGTTTTCATAGCTGGTATACTTTTGTCCTTGATTTTTTTAGGGACAAGAGGGACTTCGTGTCGGCCGGTGCCGCAGCTGGAGTGGCGGCTGCTTTCGGGGCTCCCATCGGGGGGACGTTGTTCAGCTTGGAGGAGGGGTCCTCCTTCTGGAACCAGGCTCTCACATGGAAAGTGGTAAGCAAGGTCTTAATCAGGGGTGTTATTGAAACAGGTGGGGTTGGCGTCAGGGTTTTAAGGTGTCTTGTTTGTGGGTTTCTGAAAAGAAGTGGTCAGTTTTGTGAAGCTTGTTGTTTTATATTTGACCTTTTAGCTTTTTAATTTTCCACCTGGAAAATGTTCTATGCTGGAGAAAAAAAGAATTAGGTACCTTGCACAAGGGTTAACGTTAATGAACACCTCCACCAAAGTTGCTAATGTGTTTAAAGGGTTACGATCACTTCTGTGTATATAATGCATGAGTCCCTGTGTCTAATAAACTGGCCAGTGAGTGTGGATTTGCTGTGTGTTGCTTATTTCTCACTCGCTCGTTTGTCCGCAGCTCTTCTGCTCCATGTCGGCCACCTTCACCCTCAACTTCTTCCGCTCCGGAATCAACTACAGTAAGTGGGGATCGTTTCAGCTTCCTGGTCTGCTGAACTTCGGCGAGTTCAAGGTAAGAGACGGCGAGACGGGGGAACTAGGAGTGAACCTCTCCCAGTCCAAGCCAACCTTCATATACACTCTGTTTTTCACTCAGTGTCCAGACGGAGATAAAACCTGTCACCTGTGGACGGCGGTGGACCTGGCGTTCTTTGTGCTGATGGGGGTGGTGGGCGGGCTACTCGGTGCCACATTCAACTGCGTCAACAAACGCCTGGCCAAGTACCGCATGAAGCATGTCCACCCTAAAGCCAAATTCATCCGGTAACTATTTCTACATATACAGTATACGCCAGAACACAATACCACATGCTGTGTAGTACTTTGAAGGTGAACACATTCACCTGGCAACTTTATTAGATAGACCTTCTTGTTTCTGGTGGCATAGTGGTGGCTGCCAGGTTCGAATCCTGTTCTGGATGGAGTTTCCATGTTGTCCATGTGGGTTTCCTCACACAGTCCAGAAACATGGATTTATGGCAATTGGCTGCTCTAAATTGCCCCTATATTGGGTGTGAGTGGGTGTGTGCCCAGTGATGGATTGGTGCCCAGTCCACATGGTGCCCCCAAACATGCACCCCTAGATTGGGGTTAGATACCTCGCCCAAGAGCACTTCAGGCATAGAACTCGGTAGGACCAGGAATCAACCCGGAGTTCTTTAGATCACAAGTCTGGTTCCTTTAATCATAAACCTACAAGGTGTGTTCTACCCATGTACACTGTGTGTGCTGGGATAGGCTTCACCTCTCTCTAAATCCCGAGACCCATGATTAGAATTTAAATCTGTGCAGTGGACACGGTCATTCCATAGCAAAAAGCTTCTGGGTTCAACTCCCATGTAGGATGGTGATGGACCTTTCTGTGTGTTTATATGTTCTCCCCATGTCTGTCCCAACACATACTAGTTGATGACAAACCAATGATGCAAAATCTTTGTGAATTAATGTTTGCCCCTGGGTTCTACCCACCTCTTTACCCTGTGAATGATGGGATAGGCCCCAACGCCGCCTCCTGATTAGGATGTGAACGTTCTCCAATGGTTAAGCCCATTAACACTAGCATGTAACCGTCATGTCAGTGTCCACTACACTAATAGAACCTGCACTCTAGCATCAGAGGGGAGAGTACTGTAGTAGTGATGTCATGCAGGTCACATGATCTGTTTTCAAACACCAGCAGTATGTGGACTTACTGTTTTGTTTGTATGCAGATTCAGTAGCGGGATTAACGGAGGACGCTGGACTGACTGTGCTTTGTGTGTTTAACAGGGTGTTGGAGAGTCTCTTGGTGTGTTTGCTCACCAGTGTGGTGATCTTCATGGCCTCCATGACTCTGGGAGAGTGCAGAGATTTAAGCAGCCCATCTTCGAACGACACCACAGCACCGGTCAGTGTGAGCGCATTCACATCCTTAACCGTTATATAATGAAGTAAATGCACTTAGTGACATTAAAGCAGTCAAGTGGTCCGAGGTAACTAAACTAATCCCAACATTACCCAATGAATGCTGGGATAGTCTGGATTCAACTTCCAGCTAGGATAGACAGTGCTTTTGTATGTTCTCCCCATGTCTGTCGCATAACATAGTAGTAGATAAATAGCTCCTCAGTGTAAACATGAGCATGAATGTCTTTGTCTTTGGGACAACAACCTGTCTAGCGGTGTTCTACTCCCCTGTACACCCCCCCCCCCCCCCCCTGCAACAAAAGACATTGCAAATACATAGAAAGCTTAAAAGTTGCAAAAAATAAGAAACCTCTGTGTACTTTTGTGTTATTTCCATGTCTGTCCCAACACATACCAGAAGCTAAATAGCTCTTTAATGAACCTGAATGTGTTTGCCTCTGGAGGTTTATCTTGTCCAGCCCCCCACTCCCCAGGTTCAACTTTTGTGTAGAACAGCCAGACCTTTCTGTGTGGTTTTTCATGTTCTCTCCATGTCTATCCCAACACGGAAGAATTGATGACGAACTGAAGCTGCTAAATAGCTTCTCGTTGTTCTACCTCCTGTACACTATGAGTACTGGAATAGGCTCCAACACTCCCATCCATCCCATCCAATGTATTTTATGTGTATGTGTTGCACCACTGTGTGTAGATCAGGGGTCACCAACATTATTCCTGTGAGTCTTCAGCCCTCTCCATAGCTGTTTTATGGGATTGAAGTCAGAAGACTGGCTAGGCCATTCCATGACCTTGATATGCTTCTTATGGAGCCACTCCTTTGTTTTCTTTGGCTTTGTTTTGGGTCGTTGTCATGCTGGAAGACCCATCCACCCACTTTCAGTGCCCTGGCGAAGGCAAGGAGGTGGTCACCCAGGATTTTAGGATACATGACCCAGTTCATCTTCCCAGCAATGCGGTGAATTTGGCCTGTGCCATTGGATGAAACCCCCCAAAACATATTTCCACCACCATACTTGATGGTGGATTTTTCTTCCTCCAAACACGTAGAGTTAAGTCCAAAGAGCTCAATTTTGGTACCTTTTCCCAGGTTCCAAGAAGGAGTCTTTCTCAGAGTCGTTATTATCTTAATTGGCAAACATCAGGTGGACCTGGACATGAGCCTTCTTGAGCAGAGGAACATTGCGTGCACTGCAGAATTTTAAACCGTTACGTCTCAGTGTGTTACCAATGTTTTTTTGATTTTGGAGACTTTGGTCCCAGCTGCCTTGTGATCATTAACCAGCTCCTTCCATGTAGTTCTTGGCTGATATTTAACTTTTGCGGATGGCACAGTAGATTGTGTTCACTGACCATGCTTTCTGGAAGTATTGCTGAGCCCATTCTGTTATTTCAGTGGAGTTTTCCGGCCTCGACCCTTACGCACAGCGATTATTCCAGATTCCTCTGAATCTTTTGATGATGTTCTGCACGGTTGATAATGATAACTTAAAAGTCTTAAAAGCTCTTTTTATACCCAATTATGTTGTCAGTTGACCTGATTAGTGTTAATTGGTCTTCTAGCTGTTCGTTATATACTCAATTCCCTTTTTCCAGCCACTTGTTGCTACTTGTCCCAACTTTTTTGGGATTTGTTGACACTGTGACATTTTGAATCAACATTTTTCTGCTTTAATATGTTACATTTACTCAGATTAAACTTTTGATCTGTCATCTATGTTCTATTACGAATAAAATATTGACATTTGCCATCTCCACATCATTGCATTCAGATTTTATTCACAATTTGTTTAGTGTCCCAACTTTTTGGGAATCCGATTTGTATACAGGTGACAATTTGGGACAGGATCCAACATTGGTGTTGTAGGAGATCAAATACTTATTTCCCCTCAATGAAATGCAACCATTTTTAAAATTTAAATATTATTATTTATTTTTCTTAGATTTTCTTTTTTGACATTCCATCTCTCATTGTTAAAATGAAGCTACAATAAAAATCCTAGACTGTTTAATTATTTTTCAGATTACAAACTTTTAAGATCAGTGAGGGATCAAATACTTATTTCCTCCACTGTATGAATATAATTAATTAATTATAATTATATTATAATTAAATGTATACTGAGGCGGCAAGGTGGCTTAGTGGTTAGCACATTGGCCTCTTAGCGCTGGGGATTCCCGGTTTGAATCCCAATCTGGGTGGAGTTTGCATGTTCTCCTTGTGTCTGCGTGGGTTTTCTCCAGATCTTATCTGAGCCCCAGCACTCTGTCTGATCTGCTCTTGTCCTCTCCTTGTCAGACGTCGGGGAACGATGTGAACTCCACCGTGCGGCACTTCTTCTGCCCCAATAAGACCTATAACGACATGGCAACGCTGTTCTTCAACCCTCAGGAGACGGCCATCTATCAGCTCTTCCATCAGGACGGTGAGAGACGGGAAGGGAAGGGACGTCTTTACCCCAGAGGTATGGACGGGTATTAATACCCCTTACTGTGTCTCTAGCCTCCTTCAGCCCTGTCACGCTCTCGCTCTTCTTTGTGCTGTACTTCTTGCTGAGCTGCTGGACGTACGGCGTTTCGGTCCCCAGCGGCCTCTTTGTCCCCTCGCTGCTCTGCGGCGCCTCCCTCGGGCGCCTAGTGGCCAACGTTCTCAAAATGTATGTACAGCTTCAGATTGACATGCGTTTGAGAGGCGATGCTGATACGATTCTTTTTTTCCTCACCTCAAACACTTTAAAAAAAGACATGTACCCCAATACTTGACCATGTGATGTCAGTTATAAAGGTGATAATAACAGATTTTAACCTAATAAAAAAGATTTTTTAATAAATGGAAGTTTCTTCTGACATGCACTTTTCGTTCTGTCCACAAGATGGCGCCTAAGATATAAAAAAAAATCATCCTTTGCAAACAAAAACATTCTAAACTTTTATAGACTGATTTGTGATGGGATAGGCTTTGTGTTGCCGGCGTGTGATTGGCTGATTGGATATGAACATTAACTGACTGTACGTAAACATTTTTCTCATGTTTGCATCAGTAACCTGGGAATGCAGATCTACTCGGGGACCTTCGCGCTCATCGGCGCAGCCGCCTTTTTGGGGGGCGTGGTCCGAATGACCATCAGCCTCACGGTCATTCTTATCGAATCGACGAATGAGATCACTTATGGACTTCCTATAATGATCACGCTGATGGTAGGTTCTCCTTAGTGACAGAAAAGTGGGGGTGGGGCTTAATGTGATTTGATCTGTTTATTATTATTATAGGTTTACTTTCGGTCTCTTTCTCTTTTCTGCCTCTCTCATTGCCTCACCTGCTGTCTCGGTTTCCTGGTTTAAATTTTTATCGATCTCTGTCCTTCATTTTGTTTATTCTTTCTCTCTGTCTTTCATTCTCTCCAAATGTCCCTGTCTTTCTTTCTGTCTCTTGTTTTCTGTCTGTCTGTTTCGATCTGTCTTTCACTTTCTCACTGTCTTTTGCTCCTTTGCTGACTGTTTACTTTTTCTTTTTTCTACCTTTTTCTGTTTCTCTGTCTGTCTTTCACCTACTTGCTTTTCTTTCTCTTTTTTTCTCCGTTTTTCCTTTTTCTCTCTCCCATGCTTTTGTTCTCTTTCTCACGCTCGCTCTTTCTCTCACACTTTGTATTTGCGCTCTCTCTTGCTCTCTTTCTCGTGCTCTCTCTCACTTGCTCTGAATCTGTCTTGCTCTCTCTTTCTCTCTTTGGTAGGTAGCGAAGTGGACGGGTGACTTGTTTAATAAAGGGATCTATGATCTTCACATTCATCTGAAAGGAGTCCCGCTGCTCGAGTGGGAGACTGAGGCTGAGATGGATAAGTAAGCTGACGCTCCTCTTTTTGTTCCTCATGTCTCAATGTTCCTCCTGATTTCTGCTCTCCTCCCCCTGCCCCCAGACTCACCGCCAGTGACATCATGGAGCCCAACCTGACCTACGTGTACCCCCACACGCGCATTCAGTCCCTGGTCAGCATCCTGAGGACCACCGTGTATCATGCCTTTCCCGTGGTGACCGAGAACCGAGAAAACGAGCGGGAGTTCATGAAGGGGAACATCCTCGTCAGCAACAACATCAGGTTCAAGGTTCTTACACGTCTCATTATCACATTTAAAGAAGACTTATAATCTCACCATTGTGGAGACTTGGAATGTGGAAACAGTTTAGGGAAGGGCCTGTCCTGTCCCAGCAGGGGTAAATAATTTAAATTCTGTGGGGTCCAGGTAGAGGAAATTATCCTGTATACCAGGTGTGCCCAATATGTCACTCGCACAGTGCATGTTGGTAGATCGGCAAACAGTCCACATGTCATTTTCAAAAGAGACTGCAACCTGTTCATAAAGCTTTTCTGCCTCCTGTTGGGGATTTATATTTAACATTTTTGGATAAAACTGGAAGTGAGTTATCATTGGTTAATTTTGTCACATGACTTAATCAGATCAGGGGTTAACCTTGTCTTAAGAATAGAGATTTGACATGCCATAAGACACTAGGGGGAACTTATGGTTCCAGCTTGTTGTTATTCTCTGCTGCTGCTGTTTTTCGGAAAGTAGCGCTTGTAAGTCATAAATACGTTTGCATTTAATATTACACCCTCCTGGCTTACACCATTCAGTGAAAATCATCAGAATAATATTGTTTTTTCAGTGGATTGCACTGTATTGCTAATAATATAATGATATATTAGCAATACAGTATCCTGGTAGTTCTATCAGCATTTTATGTCCTAAACTGCCTTCAATGTATTGTTCTCTTACATTTAGTCATTTAGCAGATGCTTTTATCCATAGCAACTTACAAATGAGAACACAAGTCCAGCTACGCTGTAGTACCATCAACTCTGCGCATTACTCGATCTGGCTAATTCTATATATATATATATATATATATATATGCTGAAATGTGCAGTCATGGTATACTTTTATACGAAGTGGCTTACATAAATCAGTAGTTCTGGGTTCCAAACTTAACTCTTGTTGATTTTGAACCTTAAAGGGAGGACACTTTAAACACACTCCTTTTTTATGAATTAACTGAGATTGGATTTAATTTTCAATGCCGTCCTCTACTTTAACGCATTATACTGAGGTACTGAGAAACTACTCCCAGCATGCATCTGCACTTAGCTTACACAAACTCTACATTCAGTTCAGTATTGGAAATAATCAGTACACTGATAAGTTATTATTCAACCACTGCTTTGGTTAATTGTTTTGCACATTAGAACATTCAATTCATATTTCAGGACTATTAATATACAAATATTTTCTGATATTCACCTGGTTTTGGATTTGGATTCTTTTTAAGAGAATATTATTAATCTAAAGCAGTCTACTGCATGATTTTATGTGATGGTGCTTGGGCACCTTTGATCTGAACGAAAAGTGACCCTGTTAAAAATGTAATTAGAAATGATTTTCTAATAAATACGTTTATACTTAAAAAAAAAAATCCTCATATTTCAACTTTTACTTAAGTAATTATTTTCAATATTACTAGTTGTTTCACTTAAGTACTTCTGCCACCTCTGGGTGCTGCAGTTAGCGCTTCCACCTCACAGTATAGAGGTAAGGATTAAATTCAGGTTTTTTCTCGTGCAGAAAAACAGCGTGTTGACACGAGCTGGGGAGCAGAGACGCCGATGTCAGTCGATGAAGTCCTATCCTTCCAGCGAGCTGCGGAACATGTGTGATGAGCAGGTGGGGGCGGAGATAACCGAGGAGGGGCAAGACATCCTGCAGCAGATGTTAGACAGACGGTGGGTGAAGACACTTACACTGTGTATCAAAGTATTGGGACACCACATTTAATTTCTGATTTAAAAGCTTGTGTTCCTGGTAATATATACAGTTGTGCTCAAATTTATTCAACCCCCACTGAAATAAAGTGTTTTGGCCAGTTTGACATTTATTTTGATCATTTCAGTCATCTTATTTACAATTATCTCAAAGAGGCACTTATAAATGAGACAAATATAACATAATATTTATGATTAAATAACCACAAATGTCTTTTCTGTGCTCACATCATTATCAGTTTTATTCAACCCCCTAGTGGGTTGTAGTTAGTACAACATCCTTTTCCAGTTATGACATCTTTCAAGCGACATCTTTCAAACATAACTTGACACAAGTGTCTTGCAGCGACCTATGGGTATCTTAGCCCATTATTCATGGGCAAAAGCCTCCAATTCAGTCACATTCTTAGGCTTGCACACTGCAACTGCCTTCTTTAGGTCCCACCAGAGGT
>JAOUQT010077846.1:0-10111 GCA_025769995.1 Xyliphius kryptos
GTGCACGTCTTGCTGGCGCATCTGTGACCAAGATAGCAAGTCTTTGTGATGTATCAAGAGCCACTTTGGGGTGTTTTTGAGGACCAAGTCAGGAAACGTTTTCCTCCACTAGCATTACGTTGTGACCTGGCCAAGAATGGCTTAAAATCCTTCTGACCACTGTGCAAGACTTTTAGGTGTCATTCCCAAGACGAATTCATGCTGTATTGGTCACAAAAGGAGGCCCTACACGATACTAATAATATTGTGGTCTAAAACCAGATGCTTCAGTTTCATTGTCTAACCCCTGTATGTTTACTTATTAACCTCTGCTCGTGTTTTGTGTTTTTGTGTGTGAATATTTTACAAAACCCCTGAAAGCCAGAGTGTTTGTGGATACCTCCCTGAGTCACTTACTGGTATAACCGCTGAGCATTGCTGTTGGCCATTTTATGTTGTAGTTTTCCAATGTGTTTGTTTACATAACACTCTGTGCTACTGGTGTTTTTAGTTTTGTGTGTGCTTTTAGATTTGTCAGTGTGTTTTTTGATTTCTTGTTGTTGTCAATGTGTTTTGGCATTTGTCATTGTGAATGGCCACCACAAAACAGAATCTGATCACATGCACGGCCAAGGGTCTTTACAGCTGATACTTGTAGGACCTTGAACATTTTTGTCCATTCATACAAACTTTTTCATTATAAAACTCTTTCTCACATTTGGGCAACATGGTTTAAATGTTTTCAATATATGAGCAATAAACATCTCATTCTGATTTCTGATTTGTCTTTGTGGTTTTTTTTGTTGTGATTTGTCATTGTGTTTCTGTTTTCACATTGTGATTTGTTGTTGTGATTTGATGCAAATTCAACAGAAGAGAGTTTATTTACTTTTCACTGACTTGTATATAGTATATACTCCTTAGTCATTCTCAACCTATGTATTTTACCCTGTTTCATTCTTATCTGTTCACCAACTTATTCTGTTTTAACAAAGAAAAATATCTCTGTAAGACACAAACATGTTTAAGGTTTCCCTATCTGTGCTAACCTATACCTCAATGATTGATTGTTTAATTTATTCTACATTCAATCTCTTTATTCATATAATCCCTTATTTAATAACATTTTAATGTGAAAGAACTATATTATAAATTATCTACTCAAACAACATTATCAAAATTTCTGTTGCAGTAGTAATTGAATAGTAACTATTAACATGAGTAATTATCAACATCACTCTGTTCTTACTCTGCAATGGGCAACTTTTGCTGTGACATCTCTTTACCATATACATACAGCAATGGAAGATCATAGGGCTACAGCAAAGGATGACAACAATCATCAATACTATGGGAAATCAAACTTATCACCACTCCTTCCATCCCAGGATCCAGCTCCACCAAGACTATTAGCTTGGTACCTCATGGTTTCATTAGCAAAAGCTACTAGGCACAACCACTAGTACTTCTCTAAACTAAGTGTTCATTTAATAAAGTCCATTTACAAGTGATCGAAAGTTTTAACTAGTCAGGGTTGTGATACTTTTCGAACAGTTTTCTTTGTCTTACATTGTATTTAACACACATCAAGTAATTTAAGTATCCAGATGCAAAATAGTCTTTAGTTACCTGTTTAGTCATCCCTCCTTTTTATACATGACACAACCCACTTTTCCTATTTGCTTGCTATCTTCTGGGATTCACTAACCTGTAAAATGAGTGTTATTTGTGGAGAAAAGGTTTGTTTAGTTAGGGTGTGCACAACCAATCGCATGCCTTGTTTGCGTAATTCAGCTTACAGGATGGTTCTGCTTTTATCCCAATCTAAATTGTCCAGACCACATCCTAGCCTTGGAATTGCCATTTCATGCATTTTGTAACCAAATCACCAAATGATAAATTGTAGTGTCTATTGCTTGATTCACGAGGCACTTGCCAATTTCTGGGTGTTATTGCACTAACCCTTAAATGCCAAATGTATTTCTGATCTGCCTTGCATCTGTACGATATTTTTACTAATGCAATGAGTGGGATGGGAATGGTTCTGCTCTATGAGGTTTCCCTCCTTTTTTCCCAGTGCTGAGGAACTTGTGTGTGCATTTAAGATCATCATGTGTTACTACTTTTGCTGCTTCTTTTGCCACTGCATCTGCTTTTACATTTACTGTGATAGGATAGTTTTTATTAGTATGTGCAGTGAATTCACATATTACAATGCTCTTCGGTAGTTAGATGACCTTTAAGAGTTCAGAGACAAGCTGGTGGCATGCTATGGGCATAGTCAGGAATTGTTTTCTTTTCCAGATATTACCAAAATCACGCACTATTCCAAATCTACTGTCTATGTAAAAGTTTTACCCTGAGCATACTTACATGCTTCAATCAGGGCTGTCAGTTCTACTGCTTGGGCCGAATAGTGGCTAGGTACCTGGCCACTTTAATCATGCCCTTGTAATGTTACCTCACCGTACCCTATTTAATTTTCCAGTCTCTGAAATTCCTGAGGTTGATCCATCTACGAAGAGTTCTTCATCTAGTTTCTGCAGTGGTTTGTCTCTCAAGTCTACCCTAGGAGTACACAAGGCTGATGTTAGTGCAACACAATCATGCAGTTCTCCTGCATGATTGAGACTGAGGATGGCACTAGTAATGTGAACTATGTGTAGCCAACCAAATCTCTTAAGGCTTCTACTGGATCAAATGCATCCGATCTCTGTGTTTCTGCAAAAGAACAGACGTCATACATACATTTTTTCTATCAACTATTTGCACTAATAATTTACCTGGATCCAGAATGCCCAAAGTGTGAGGAGTTTTTAGCACATTTTTAAGGTCTACAAAGGCCTCTTTTGCTTCTTTATTCCCCGGGACCTGTGAAAGGGCTGATCCCTTTATCAGGTCTCGTACCGAGTAATTTGTAATAAATGTCCTGCAGTAGTAACATGTGCCCAAAAATAACATAAGACATATTTTGTCACAGGTTTTAGAATTTTAGAAGTTGCTTATTTTCTGTCAGTTGCCAATCTTTTTCCAACTCAGGAAATAATCATTTCCCGTGAATCTGACTTGCTGTTTGACAAACTATAATTTAAATAAGTTAACCCTTTGCTCATACTCAGCCAAATGTTTTAAAAGGGCTATGGTATCTTCTTTACACTGCTCTTTGGTGGATGCTGAAATCATCAGCTCATCAACAGACTATAAATAACTTGTGCCCTCTGATAATTGCAAAGAATTAAGAATGCAAACCAAAATTGACTGTCTTTTTGTGTACATAATCAGAAAAAATGCACTGGATAGATCAACAGTAAAGAACTACTGATATTCAGGAGAGATTTATCCTAAAATGGTGCATGGATTGGGTACATCTGGTACTCTTGGTACCACTGCTATGTTCACTGCTTGAAGATCTTGCACAAATCTTCATTAATCTTCATTAGTTTGCTAGCTTACTTTACAGGAAATATTGTGTTCTCACAGGTAAATCAGGACAAGGTATTCATTAAGAATAAAAAGCTCATTTGCCTCCTACAGCTGCTCCAGGTTTCAATATATTCTGATTTTTCCATGAGCTAAAAGTGGATGTAGGTGTAATCTTAATAGTTTTACTCCTTTTAACCCCACATTATAATTGACTTGGGCCCAAATGTGTGCACCTGTTCCAGATCATCAACTGCATGCACTGCATACTGCTTCACCTTGACCGCACTGGCAGTGTTAATCAGAATGGTCTTTCTCCATGTTGGAAATTCGAACCATGCACTCTGGTCATTAGTGTTGACCCCAGGCTCTTTAGCTCTTTGCCTGTAGGATGACAACTTTGTATAGTATTCAAAAGTTCATTGCAAAAATGATGACCACCCACCTCACTTGGGATAGAAAGGTCTATCATTTCCCATCACCTTAATTATTGGCACATCATTTCATCCTCCTATCCCATGAAGCATGTCACTTAATGTTTTTTTGGGTCCAGCACAAATTATGAGGTTAAAGATGTGTGTGGATGTGCTTGTGCATGGCGTTGGAACATTTGTAAAAGGGCGATACAAGGGGATTTGAGCAGCCTCTTTAAGGACTTGGCCGCAAATAGGTTTCTGTTGGAGGAGAGGTGCTGTTAGGGGTCTTGGCGTGGGTGTTGAACTGCCTGTGTGGGTGGACAGTCCAAAGTGTACTGAATAGAGCTCGAGGTGGGGGTAGGGTTTGTCACAGTCCTTTTTGTGTTTTATGACTATATTTCCTCCACATACCAAAAGCCTTCTAGTCTGCTATAAATTAGTCTGCTATCTCGACTTGCTTTTTCTTTCTTTCTAAATTCGCACCCAACACATTTAACAGATTAGGACTAAAAATCTTCTATCAGAAAAATTACATTTAGATCTAATATTGACTCACCAAATCTCCTCCATAATTTCTACGCATAATTGTATAATTTGCTACAGTCAGCATTCTTTATTTTAATAATTTATATTTTTCCTTTTTTTAGATATACTGACACTTTAGGAAGACCACTTTTATACTTAAATAATTCCTCAATTTATCTTCTATGGCACTAGCACAATTTAAATTACTAAATTTGGGTCAGTTGCAATATGTGTGTTTTTTTGTTGTTTGTGTAAGTTTACGGCTTTCTCTCTCTTAGACCCTAGTCAATCAGTCTATTAGAGGGGCCATGTGTTCCCACCTCACTATTACTACATACGCGGGGACCGGCTCGGCCTGTGACCCACTTGTTCCCTACAGACAGGGTGGATTTTTATTCTAGATAAATATTCTCTCTAATATCAACTGCTTCGAACATAAAATCTTACACATCAAGTGATATAATAATCTTCTCAACACACAGTTCTTTTATTGACTCTCTAGTAATGCAACTGTTTAGTAGTTCGCGCTAAATCAACATAGGCACAGAAAGAAAATCTTTCTTACCTGTTTCCAATAGAATAAATTGCAAAAAGGCTAATTTATCTGTAGTGCCCGCCCAGGGACACCAAAATATTGAGGAAATTCTCAACATCTATTTGTGGTTAACCCCTTAGTTCAGAAGCTGGGTATTTTATAAGACAATGCAAAAAAGAAACAAAGGGTCAGAATAAAAGATGCAGATTTAACAGGACGAGTGTTTATTTACTCATTTATACATTCTTCTGTTCACTCATTTGTCATTTTTAACCCATGTATTCCACCCTATTAGTTGCCTTTTTATTCTTACATTCCATTCTTATCTGTTCACCACCAACTTAATATGTCTAATTCTGCTTTAACAAAGAAAAATATCTCTGTGAGACACAAACATGTTAAAGGTTTTCCTATATTTGCTAAACTATATCTCTGTGATTGCTTAATTTCGTCTTCTTTTTCGGATTTTTTGTTGTGTTTACTGATTTGTCGTTGTGTATTCTGATTTGTTATAATTTGTTGTTATTTTCTGATTTCTTGTTGTGTTTTCTGACTTGACGTTGCGGTTTCGGATTTGTCGTTGTGTTTTTGGATTTGTCATTGTGAACACAATACAACAGAATCTGGTCACATGCACGTCCAGCTCTTCACGGCTGATATATGCATGACCTTGAACGTCTCTGTCCATATATACAAACTTTTTTATTATAAAAATCTTTTTCAACCTGGAGCGACATGAATCAAACTGATTTGCCTAGTCCAAGGATGTGGTTTAAATATAATATAAATATAAGCAATAAACTTGTAATTGTGATTTCTGATTTTTCTTTGTGATTTTTTGTTGTTTTCCGATTTCTTGTTGTTGTATTTCTGATTTGACGTTGTGATTTGTTGTAGTGTTTTTGGAATTGGATTTGTGTTTACTGATTTGTTCTTGTGTTGTCTGATTTGTTCTTGTGTTTCTGATTTGTTGTTGTAATTTGTCATTGTGTTTTCTGATTTGTCCTTGTGTTGCTGATTTGTAGCTGTGATTTGTAGTAGTGTTTTTTGATTTATCTTTGTGTTTTCTGATTTGTTGTTGTGATTTGTTGTTGTGTTTCTGATTTGTCATTGGGTTTTCTGATGTCAATGTGTTTTCTAATTTGTCCTTGTGTTGCTAATTTGTCATTGTGTTGACTGATTTGTTGTTGTGTTTCTGATTTGTTGTTGTGTTTCTGATTTGTTGTTGTGTCTCTGATTTGAAGTTGTGTCTTATGATTCGTCGTTGTGTTTACTGATTTGTCATTGGGTTTTCTGATGTCAATGTGTTTTCTGATTTGTTGTTGTGTTTCTGACTTGTCGTTGTGATTTGTCAATATGTTTTCTGATTTGTTGTGATTTGTCATTGTGTTTTCTTATTTGTTGTTGTGTTTCTGACTTGTCGTTGTGATTTGTCATTATGTTTTCTGATTTGTTGTTGTGTTTTCTGATTTGTTGTTGTAATTTGTAATTGTGTTTTTGCTGATTTGTTGTTGTGATTTGTCATTATGTTTTCTGATTTGTTGTTCTGTTTTCTTAATTGTTGTTGTAATTTGTAATTGTGTTTTTTCCTGATTTGTTGTTGTGATTTGTTGTTGTGTTTTCTGATATCTCATTGTGTTTTCTGATTTGTCCTTGTGTTGCTGATTTGTCGTTGTGATTTGTAGTAGTGTTTTATGATTTGTTGTTGTGTTTACAGAATTTTTATTGTGTTTTATGATTTGTCTTGTGTTCCTGATTTGTCAGTATTTGTCGTTATGTTTTTTTTGATTTGTCGTTCTGTTTTCTGATTTTTCATTGTGATTCCTCATTGTTTTTTCTGATTTGTTGTTTTGATTTGTTGTTTTATTTTCAGATTTGTAGTTGTGTTTCTGATTTGTCATTATGATTTGTCATAGTGTTTTATGATTTTTGTTGTGTTTATTGAATTGTCGTTGTGTTTTCTAATGTCAATGTATTTTCTGATTTGTTGTGTTTCTGATTTGTCAGTGTGATTTGTAATTATGTTTTCTGATTTGTCGTTGTGATTTGTTATTGTTTTCTGATTTGTTGTTGTGTTTTCTGATTTGCTGTTGTGTTTTCTGATTTGCTGTTGTGTTTTCTGATTTGTCTATGTGATTTGTTATTGTTTTCAGATTTGTCTTGTGATTTGTCGTTGTGAATTCTGATTTGTTGTTGTAATTTTTTGTTGTATTTTGGGATTTGTCGTTGTGCTTTGGGATTTGTCGTTGTGCTTTGGGATTTGTCTTTGTCATTTCTTGTTGTTTTCTGATTTGACGTTGTGTTTTCTGGTTTGTTGTTGTGATTTGTTGTTGTTTTCTGATTTGTTGTTGTGTTTTCTGGTTTATTGTGATTTGTTGTTGTTTTCTGATTTGTCATTGTGATTTATCATTGTGTTTTTTGATTTGTTGTCATGATTTGTTGTTGTGTTTTCTGATTTGTAGTTGTGATTTGTCATTGTGTTTTCTGATATGTTGTTGTGTTTTCTGATTTGTCCTTGTGTTGCTGATTTGTCATTGTGATTTGTCATTGTGTTTACTGATTTGTTGTTGTGTTTCTAATTTGTTGTTGTGTTTTCTGATTTGATGTTGTGTTTACTGATTTGTTATGTTTTCATTGTGTTTTGTTGTTCTTTTCTGATTTGTTGTTGTGTTCTGTTTGTCGTGATTTGTTGTTGTGTTCTCAGATTTTTTTTGTTGGTTTCTGTTTTGTCGTTGTGTTTACGATTTGACGTTGTGATTTATCATTGTGTTTTCGGATTTGTCGATGTGTTTAATGATTTGTTGCTGTGTTTTCTGATTTGTTGTTGTGATTTGTCAATGTGTTTTATGATTTGTCATTGTAATTTGTCATTGTGTTTTCTGATTTGTTGTTGTGATATGCCGTTGTGTTTTATGATTTGTCATTGTGTTTACTAAATTGTCTTTGTAATTTGTCGTAGTGTTTTATGATTTGTCCTTGTGTTTACTGAATTGTCATTGTGTTTTATGATTTGTCCTGTGTTTCTGATTTGTCGTTATTTGTTGTAATGCTTTTTGATTTGTCGTTGTGTTTTCTCATTTGTCGTTGTGATTTCTCATTGTTTTTTCTGATTTGTTGTTTTGATTTGTTGTTGTGTTTTTAGATTTGTAGTTGTGTTTTTGATTTGTCATTATGATTTGTCATAGTGTTTTATGATTTTTGTTGTGTTTATTAAATTTTCGTTGTATGTTCTGATTTGTCCTGTTTATGATTTGTCAGCGTGATTTGTCATTATGTTTTCTGATTTGTCATTGTGATTTGTCATTGTGTTTTCTGATTTGTTGTTTTGATTTGTCGTTGTGATTTTTTATTTGTCGTTGTGATTTCTGATTTGTTATTGTGTTTTCTGATTTCTTGTTGTGTTTCTGATTTGTCATTGTGATTTGTAGTAGTGTAATTTGTCATTGTGTTTACGGATTTGTTGTTGTATTTTCTGATATCAATGATTTTCTGATTTGTTGTGTTTCTGATTTGTTGTTGTGATTTGTCATATTGTTTTCTTATTTGTAGTTGTGATTTGTTGTTGTTTTCTGATTTGTTGTTGCGTTTTTGGATTTGTCGTTGTGCATTGTCATTGTGTTTTGGGATTTGTCAATGTGAACTGAGCCACAATATAACAGAATCTGGTAACATGCACGTCTAGATCTTTACGGCTGATACATGTATGACCTTGAAAATCTCTGTCCATTCATACAAACTTTTTTATTATAAAACTCTTTCTCACCATCTGGTGACATAATCACGTTGATTGGCCTGGTCCAAAGATGTGGTTTAAATGTTTTAACATATGGGCAATAAACATGTCATTGTGATTTCTGATTTGTCATTGTGATTTTTTTTTGTTTTCTGATTTGTTGTTGTGTTTTCTGATTTGTCCATTCATACAAACGTTTTCATTATAAAATTCTTCCCCCATACTGTGTACAAAGTTTTATCATTACCAGACACACCACACAAATTACGAATTTGGGCAGCCATTTGTACTTGCATCACAGTCTCAACCTAATTGATAAACACTTTCAAGCCTGCACAGCAGTGACTGGGAAAACATCCACCTCGTACCAAAACGGCTGATACAGTGCTTTCAGCAGCATTGGTTTTAATACACTGTAACGGGTGTATAATCTTTGAATATCATATTGACTTTGACTATGATTTCTCAATTCTGAGGTACACAATGTTTTTATACTTTTTCTCATCATTTTTTAATAGTTCTTGGCAGTCTCTAGGCAACATGCAAGGGGTTTTCCCAGACTCTCCACCACACTCCCATTTTTATTCAGCTACTTCCTGTATGCGCTTTATGTTGTTTTTAATTAGTGCATTGCATGTCAGCTGACTATAAAACAGTGAAGGTAAATTTTCTACTGCAAAACAATCCAATACCTCATTTCTCTCTCTCACACACACACACAAGTTGGTATGATGAGGTCAGTTGCTAGATTGTCTAAATGTAGGCAAAGTCTTGAGAACAGGAAATAAGTAAGGCCCCATGAGCATGACCCCAAATAAGGTAAGGCCTTAAATATCTCAGCTATGAAAAGTGTGACCATCTGTGTGTAAATGTGTTTGTCAACATGGAGAGATATAGTAAGATTCACACTAGCAGAGAAAACAAACCAGGTAGAATTATGCCTAGTTTATGGCCTGTGTCAATGTATATGTGTGTCTACAGGGTTAATAATAAATTTGACTGGTTTATTGCCAGTGAATGTGTACATGTTTTTATATATTTGTGAAGACAATAGGTCCCCACGAGGATAGGAATAACGTTTTGGGATTCTTTGCTGGTCCTATTTAGTAAAGTTGGTGTGTGTGTGTGTGTGTGCGTGTGTGCATCTGGACATTTGTGCATGTGTCTAAAGGCATGAATGTGTGTTTAACTGAAGAACGATTTGTAATGTAAACCAGTTCAAAGATACCACATATAAAGGGGTTAGACAATGAAACTGAAACACCTGTCATTTTAGTGTGGGAGGTTTCATGGCTATATTGGACAAGCATGGTGGCCAGTCTTCATTAATTGCACCAGTAAGAGCAGAGTGTGAAGGTTCAATTAGCAGGCTCAAAATATTGCAATGCACACAACATTATAGGTGGCATACCAGAGTTCAAAAGATGACAAATTGTTGGTGCACGTCTTACTGGCGCATCTGTGACCAAGACAGCAAGTCTTTGTGATGTATCAAGAGCCACT
>JAOUQT010077856.1:0-10111 GCA_025769995.1 Xyliphius kryptos
GGCCCTACACCAGACTAATAAATTATTGTGGTCTAAAACCAGGTGTTTCAGTTTCATTGTCCAACCCCTGTATATTATCATTTAGAGAGGCTATATTACCAAAAGTATTTGCTCACCCATCCAAATTCTTCAATCAGGTGTTCCAATCACTTGCATGGCCACATGTGTATAAAATCGAGCACCTAGGCATGCAGAATGTTTTTACAAACATTTGGAAATAACGGGTCTCTCTCAGGAGCTCAGTAATTTCCAGCGTGGAACTGTGATAGGATGCCACCTGTGCAACAAATCCGTTTGTGAAATTTCCCTGCTCCCTAATATTCCACAGTTAACTGTCAGCTGTATTATAAGAAATTGGAAGTGTTGGGGAACTCAGCAACTCAGTCACAAAGATCGTCATGAAATAGGTGTCCATGGTCGAGCAGCTGAATATGTGAGTCAAAGCAGGTGAGCGAATATTTTTGGCAATATAATGTATGTCATAATATATAATGTTATGTTAGGAAGTAGTAGTCTCAAACAGGACAGCGTTGAAGGAAGTATGATTGGAGTTTTGGAGGTATTCAAAAGTTGAACGGGTTATCAGGAATTAGACTGCTACAAGCAAGAAGAGACCAAGGGCATTGGAGGAAGCTGACTCCGTGCAGCCAACTATTACGACGTATGACGTCATGACAGAAGTCTCAAGCATGTTTCCCAGCAATGTTTTGTTACATTGCTGCCACCTTCTGGATTTTATTATATCATTTCACTATCCTTAAATGCTTTTGCTCAGCTCAGTGTCTTTAAAAATGTTAAAGCCACCTCACCAATTACCACCAAACCCTAAGCCTTAACCATAACCTGGCAGAGGTAAAGTCACAATTTCCAGATTTTGTTAAAACTTTATTCTCTTGTTATATGCTCTCAAAATTAACACTAGGTCATGCTAAATAAATGGTGTCATAAGAAATTCAATATAAGGAGTATTTACTTCAAGTAAATAAGTATTCTTGGTTAAGTAACAGAAGATTCTTCTTGGTTAAGTAAAAGTGTGATATATTCTTGGTTAAGTCACAGTAGGGTATTCTGGGTTAAGTAACAGTAGGTTATTTTTTTTTAAGTAACAGTATGTTATTTTGGTTAAGTAACAGTAGGGTATTCTTGGTTAAATAACAGTATGGGGTTCTTAGATAAGTTACAGTAGGGTATTCTGGGTTAAGTAACAGTAGGTTATTTTTTTTTAAGTAACAGTATGTTATTTTGGTTAAATAACAGTAGGGTATTGTTGGTTAAGTAACAGTAGGTTTTTTTTGTAAAGTAACAGTAGTGTATTTTTGGTAAAGTAACAGAAGGGTATTCTTGGTTAAGTAACAGTGGGATATTCTTGGTTAGGTAACAGTAGGGTATTCTGGGTTAAGTAGCTGTAGGTTATTTTTTGTTAAGTAACAGTAGGGTATTTTTGGTTAAGTAACAGTAGGGTATTCTTTGTTAAATAACAGTGGAGTATTCTTGGTTAAGTAACAGTAGGGTATTGTTGGTTAAGTAACAGTAGGGTATTCTTAGTTAAGTAACAGTGGGTTATTCTTGGTAAAGTAACAGTAGGTTATTTTTGATTAAGTAACAGTGGGTTATTCTTGGTTAAGTAACAGTAGGTTATTCTTAGTTAAGTAACAGTAGGTTATTTTTGGTTAAGTAACAGTAGGGTATTCTTGGTTAAGTAACAGTGGAGTATTCTTGGTTAAGTAACAGTGGGTTATTCTTAGTTAAGTGACAGAAAATTATTGATTTGTTTTCTACAATACTGTTTTGTAATATCAAGAATAAGGCTAAGTCTGTGCTGATGATGTTTACTGATTCTATGATTTGGTTCGATATTGTTTCATACAGTCAATTACCAGAAGAATTCCGAAGCGTCAGATATGCAGTTAACAGCGCGCCACCTGCTGGTATTCTTGTCATCAGCGAGAATGAAATACCTGTACCTCACATCAGAAAAAATTATTGGGTGTTTAGTATGTTTATCGGCAAGTATAAAATAATTACATCCAAAATCTTATTGGGAGTTTACTATTGTAGAGTTCCATTGTTTTCTGCATTAAACAGTTCATTGTCCGATAAATTACTGCAGCAGTTTCAGATTCTGAGAATAACATTGAGTTAAAGCAATTGTTGATCACAACCCCTAATGAAACACGAGTGAACATGTCGTTTCTTTTTTGTTATTTCCTGATAATTTCTTGACTTTTTAAAGCTCACTTATTTCAGTTGTCGATAAAAAAAAAGCTTAATCCATCTTGATTTCTCTTGATGTACAAGATGGATAGTAAGTCAGAAGCAGATAGAGACAGTGGATGATGACTATACGATGAATATATGGACTAGTTGAATCAGGACATGTTGTTGAATCCCTCTCTAAAATGGTCACTAAATTAAATGACTTAAGTAGATAAAATGAGGTGTTTAACAAACTATTATTAAGAATATACATAGAGAATATACTTCACCTTGTGGATATGATGCAACATTGGGCGTGAACCAGGACTACCAGGGTGCAACACGGTCGGTAAAATGTTCATGTTTATGTATATTTAGAGTGTTCTGTGTTTTTGTAATTAGGAAAAAGGCGTTTAATTGTTGTTTATACCTAGTATAGCGGTCTTATGTTAGTTTAGGGTGTTTTTAGTGTGAGTGTTAGCTAGTGGGATTAATGGGATAAGGGTGTGTAAATGAGTATAGTGTGTGGGTGTCAGTGTATGAATGAGAAAGACAGTATTCTCTTTGTTTTTTTTTTTCATCTTTCGGCTCTTTCCCTGTCCCTTTCCCACCACAGCGAGTTCCTCGAATTAGGATCTGGCACATGTTTTATACCGGATGCCCTTCCTGACGCAACTCTCACCCTTTCGGGCTTAGGACCGGACAATTTAACAAATAGACCTCAAGTGACATGGATTCTGTGTCTCTCCTCTCTTCCTCCAGACTTGATTTCCAAAGAAAATGCAAAATTTACTTTCATCATAGAACTTAACTTTGGACAGTTCTGTAGCAGTCCAGTCCATTTTGTCTTTAGACGCTTTTGACACTCTCTTTTGTTCAATAGTTGCTTGACACAAGAAATGTGACAGCTGAAACCTATGTCTTGCATATGTCAGTTCTTGGTGGTTCTTGAAGCACTGACTTCAGCTGCACACAGTGCCAAAGCTACAAGTACCTGGTTTAATGACCATGTTATCCCTGTTCTTAAATGTCCAGGAAACTCTCCTGAATTTATCACTATAGAAAATCTATAGGATACCATGAAGAAGATGCGATACGCCAGACCCAGCAATGCAGAAGAGCTGAATGCCACTATCGGAGCAACCTTGGCTCTCATAACAACCGAGCAGTGTCACAGATTAATTGACCTTGTGCCAGGGTGCATTACTGCAGTAATTTGGGCAAAAGAAGCCACAACTAAGAGTATTGAGTGCTGCACATAATGATTTATTTCATGTTCATATTTTCAGTTGGCCAGAACTTCTAAAAATCCTTTTTTTGTATTGATTTAAAGTAATATTATAATTTTCTGAAATACTAAATTTAGGTTTTTTTTATTAGTTGTCAGTTATAATCATCAGATTAAAAGAAATGAACAATTGAAACAATTCTGTGTGAAACGAATGTATACAGTATACAAATTTTACTTTTTGAATGGAATTATGGAAATAAATCAACTTTTTCATGATATTCTAATTTTATGGCCAGCACTATATGAGCAGACATGCATTATTTTAAATGATTGCAAAGTTATTGTAATACCACATATAACCAGACGATGGAGGCATTGCTCTTTTCATATCCCTTACTGCCCTTAAATGAACGTTAATATACTATTTATATGGCTCTTTGACCATCCGAACCTTCTGTATGGTTGTACAGTTCACGCAAACTTCCTGTAAACATGCATTTTTTAATATCTTATAATATATTTATATTCAAATATATTTATATTACTATACCTTAAATATTTCTTCTGATATTATTTTGTACGAACACAACTGCTGACAAGAGATTGGGATGTTCGTTTAGTTTATCTATGTCCTATAGATCAGACATGTGCAGACAAACACTGCAAAGCTAAGATAGTGTTTGATGATTACTTGAACAAATATATTGTCCTATACAAACCCAATTCCAAAAATGTTGGGACAAAGTAAATAAAAACTGAATGCAATAATTTACAAATGTCAAACACTGATATTGTATTCACAATAGAACATAGACCACATATGAAATGTCAAAAGTGAGACATTTTGAAATTTCATACCAAATATTGTCTCATTTGTTAAATTCGTGGCAGCAACACATCTCAAAAAAATTGCAAAAAGGCCATGTTTACCGCTGTAAGACATCCCCTCTTCACTTTACAACAGTCTGTAAATGTCTGGGGACTGAGGAGACAAGTTGCTCAAGTTGAGAGATAGGAAATTTAACGCATTCTTGTCTAATGTAAAATTCTAGTTGCTCAACTGTCTTAGGTCTTTTTTGTTGTATTTTTCATTTTATTATGCGCAAAATGTTCTTTATCTGGACTGTAGGCTGGCCAGTTCAGTACCCCGACCCTTTTTCTATGCAGCCATGATGCTGTAATTAATGCAGTATGTGGTTTGCCATTGTCATGTTGGAAAATGCAAGGTCTATCCTGAAAGAGACATTATCTGGATGGAAGCATATGTTGCTCTAGAACCTGGATATACCTTTCAGCATCGATGGTGTCCTTGCAGATGTGTAAGCTGCCCATGCCACACACACTAATGCAACCCCTATACTATTAGAGGTGCAGGCTTCAGAACTTAGCACTGATAATAACTTGGGTCGTTCTTTTCCTCTTTAGTCTGAATGAAGCATTGTCCCTGATTTCCATATAGAACTTCAGATTTTGATTTGTCTGACCACAGAACAGTTTTGCACTTAGACACAGTCCATTTGAAATAAGCCTTAGCCCAGAGAACACGTCTGCGCTTTTGGATCTTGCTTAGATACGGCTTCTTCTTTGAACTATAGAGTTTTAGCTTTCAATGGCCGATGGCACGGTGAATTGTGTTCACAGATAATGGTCTCTGAATATGTTCCTGTGCCCAATTTATAATTTCCATTACAGAAGCATGCCCATATGTGATGCAGTGCCATCTAAGGGCCCAAAGATTCCGCCCTTGACCCTTACACAGAAATTCTTCCAAATTTTCTGAATCTTTTGATGATATTATGCACTGTAGATAATGTTCAAACCTTTTGCAAGTTTACACTGTCTCACTCTTTTCTGATATTGGTACACTATTTGCCAGCACAGAATCAGGGGGATTGGTGCTTCTCTTCCCATCTTTACTTCTGAGAGTCGCTGCCACTTCACAATGCTCTTTTTATACCCAGTCATCTTATGACCTATTGCCAGTTGGTCCTCCAGCTGTTTATTTTTTGTATCTTTAACTTTTCCAGCCTCTTATTTTCCAGTCCCAACTTTTTTGAGATGTGTTGCTGTCATGAAATTTTAAATGAGACAATATTTGGCATGAAATTTCAAAATGTCTCACTTTCGATATTTGATGTGTTGTCTATGTTCTATTGTGAATATAATATCAGTTTTTGAGATTTGTAAATTATTGCATAAACATTTTTATTTACAGTTTTTACTTTGTCCCAACATTTTTAGAATTAGGTTTGTATGTATATTAGTAGTTATTTAAAGCTTGCGTTTTTTTTTCAGAGGCTTGGGCTACCTGTGCCGGTATAATAGTAAATGTTTTTTGAAATGATGATCTAGAACAGAAAATAGTAAAGAGTAATGATTTTCTTGAATATCCCACTTTGTTAGGGTCAAACTAATAGGGTAAGCCCTAACATAATTCCAGTGGGACCAGAAGGTTAAGGGCCTTGCTTAAGAACACAACAGTGGCTGCTTTTCAGTGATGGGTCTCAAACCCTTGACATTTCTAATCAGCAACCCAGAACCTTAACTACTGGACCACATGAATAATAAAATAATCAATGTCAGAACTGAATGCATTACCTGATTTGCCTGTCCATCACTGTTTATCATATTGATATGTTAACTGTCTATAAAATGAGCATGATCATAATCTGTCTAGGTTTGTTGCTTCTCTCGCGCCCAGAGTTGCAGGTGGGCACCGGCTTCCCCATTACCCTAATACTAGGATTAAGTGGGTATAGAAAATGAACGAATTAGTTTGCATGATCTCCCAGTGTTTGCATGGGTTTTCTCAGGGTGCTCTGGTGACCTCCAATATTCCAAAGACATGCATGGTAGATTAATTGGTGTCTTTAATCATGTATGTGATTGTGTGTGTGTGTACCTTATGATGGATTGGCACCTTGTCTAGGCATCAGCTTCCCCGTGACCCTAAACTAGGATTAAACTGGTTTCGAAAATTAATGAACTAATGCAGTACAGTACATTTTTAATATGATGAATCTGACTATAGAATCATAGTGTAACCCTTTGTCATGCTATACTCTATGGTACTCCATAAAGAACTCAGAGGAAATGGTGGTATATTGTGATATTAAAAACTATTTATTTTAAGACTAGCAGTTATTATTATTATTATTATTAATAATGCTCAAATAATACCTTACACTTTACCTTATCTGGCTACCAAAGAAATCTAATTAATGGTATCATTTAAATAATGTATGTTGAAAGAACCCTTTCCTGTGATTCAAATGACCTGTTCTGGGGTTTCTTTAAGTATTCACGATTTGGCATTACTACAAAACCAGAGAAGAAACATTTTTAAGAGTGTACGCTACAGGATTGATGCAGTTTTTACATTTTTCTTGCTGACAGAGTTGACCATTGGCGAGAAGCTGCTTAATAATGTAAGCTTCTTTATGAAACCATGATTTGTAACTCAGATGAGACATTGTTTAGCTAAAATGAAAACATTTCTGATAGCCAGTAAAGTGTTTACTAAGCCAACGGGAGGTGTTGGTAAATTTTGCAATACACATAATTTCAAATTTAAAAGTATTGGATGAAACCGATTATATCAGCTGAGAATGAGTCATTTGAACACTTGGATTGCCTGATGAATATCTTTCAAACCTGTGGTTATGCCTACAGTATCTAACGCATGCCAAACCTTTTTTTCTGCAGAACCGGAGAACAAGATACAAATAGGGTAATGCAATTCACGGGGAATCTTGATAAGATGAACAATTAAATTACCCTTTATTTTGTCTAAACTACATACACTATATTTCCAAAAGTATTTGCTTTCCTGCATTGACACATATGAGCTAAACTATAGGGTTTAATATGACATTGATTCACCCTTTGCAGCTAGAAAAGCTTCTTGGGGAGGGCTGTCCACATGATTTAGGAGTGTTTATGGAAATTCTTGACCATTTTTCCAGAAGCACATTTATAAGGTTACACACTTATGTTGGACGAGAAGGCCTGGCTCTCAATCTCCGCTCTAATTCATCGCAAGATGTTCTATCGGGTTAAGGTCAGGACTCTGTGCAGGCCAGTCATCGACACCAGTCTCTGTCATCTATGTCTTTGTGGACCTTGCTTTGTGCACTAGTGCACAGTCATGTTGGAAAAGGAAGGGGCCAGCTCCAAACTGTTTCCACAATGTTAGGAGCAAGGAATTGTCCAAAATGTCTTGGTATGGCAAAGCATCCATACACCTGTGGCCATGGAAGTCATTGGAACTCCTGATTCAGATAATTTGGATGGGTGGGCAAATACTTTTGGAAATATAGTGTATTATCTCGCTAGCTAGAGTTATCAGGCTAGCTGCCAAATATTACACAAATGTATTGCTTTTCTCCTTCCAGACCCAGATATTGTAGCTTTCTACATCCGAATTTCTAACTTTTAGGCAAACAATCATGAAGAATGACAGATGCTTTGGGGGTCTTATAAATTATAGATAAAAGGGTTTCATCAGATATGTTTTTTACTCTTTCTGTAGTGACCAGCACAATAGCCACTCATATAAATAACCAAATATATACCGAACATATATTACGCCAATACATAAGCTTGTTGTGTTTTAATTCTTTACACATCATTGTGTGCAGCCTGGATAACTCTGGAAGACTGTATTATGCTGGAAAAAGCCTGAGAAACTGGGGTTTGACTCCAGACAAGGGAATAGGATGCTCAATCAGCTTATTCCTATCTCGATGAGAACATATGTGAAGCCAACCACTGCAAAGAGATGACATATGACATGGTTGTGTGCATTATTAAAAAAATTAAAGATTTATCAATGGGTGGACATTTTTCCAGTAGGCACCCTGACACATACATAAAGGATAATTTACAATTATAAGCATCTATATCTTCCAACAGAACAAGAAATATAAAGCTTGAAATTTTGTGTTGTCCACTTAGAAAATCTATACCCTGATGGGTTTTCCAATGTCTTGTATTTTGTACCTGGCTTTTGTAGGCACGCCTTGTTTTCATCCCTGTGCAAATAATCATAATGAATGTCACTTAGAAGCCCCTATCAGATTCTGAGGACATACTGTATTAAATGAACTGTGGTGCTTTAAGTGTTTATTTCAGAGAACCTTTCAGCATTTCATCCGATGGCAACAACGCCATCTTTAATGCGAAGCTGCATTTCCATTTCCTTTTTCCTTTAAATCTTCATCCTGTGCACATGTTGCTTTCATCTCTATCAGTGGATCGTCTTCAAAACATCGTGCATTAAGATACCTGTAACGCATGGTTGCATAGGCAGATACTACTGTATATGGGATATATAAAACCCCCTACAAGGAAAAAACAGGTCTGCATACTGTGATTTTGGCTCTGCTAGTAAATGTGCATGCGTATCTGAGAATGGCTACAGTCTTAAAGTCTACCAGAAGACTTATAAATAACTCAGGTCTCTGGTTACTGCAGCTGTTACTGTCGATGACTGCTGTGTCTTGCAATGTGAACGTGCTTGCTAAAAACCCAACAGGACCTTGTGAACTTTTATTTGAAACATTCATCCCAGAGCATATGAGAACATACAAGAAAACAAAACATATGCCACTATGACCTAAGGATCATATTCATTTAAAAACAACATTCCGTTAAATCTATCAGGTGTGGACAAAAGAAATATTTAATAGCTAGCCTAGCAGACAGCTAGGTGTTCCAGTCTTGTTTTAGTTGCCCAGAAACTGACCATGCTAAAAATTGTTAGGTAACAAACTAATAACACATGGAGGGCTAGTTAGCTAAGTGCATAAATACAGATTAAGGAAAACAACTTATTTCTCACAGAGAGAATGACTTTGTGTAGCCATCAATCTTTTGATAATATATTGCTATTGTACATGTGCAATCCAGCCTGTTAAAATGCTGTGGCCTGTCTTATCAAATACAAATCTTTATCTCTCTGAGAAATTCCTGGTTAAATAAATGTTAACAATACTTATTTTTCTTCTTCTTTCAGCCTCTCCCTTCATCAGGGGTCGCCACAGCGAGTTAACAATACTAATAATGACAAAAAAAAACATGTACTATGGTTAATAAATCCTCAACAAAAAGTGAGAAATCTGTTAACATATATGTTAAATAGATTATACTATTGTCTTCTTTTCTTGCGCTTTAAAAAGTAAATATTGTGTGCAGCAATGTGACACAGTGTGTAGTGCTGTAACCTCACACCAAATAGATCCCATATTCAGTTCCCAGATAGAGCATCCTAAGTCTTTTTGTGCTGAATTTGCATGTTCTCTCTGTGTACACGTCAGTTTTCTATGGTGCTTTAGTTTACTCACACAGTCCAAAGATATGAGTTAAGCACAGGCTTGCCCATGATGCTAACCGATTCATTAAAAATTAATTAATAAACTCACACCTAGCTCAAACAATCATGAAGAATGACAGATGCTTTGAAGGTCTTATAAATTATAGATAAAAGGGTTTCATCAGATATGTTTGTACTCTTTGTTCAGTGACCAGCACAATGACCACTCTTATAAATAACCAAATATATACCAAACATATAGGGGATGAACAATGAAACTGAAACACCTGTCGATTTAGTGTGGGAGGTTTCATGGTTAAATTGGACAAGCCTGGTGGCCAATCTTCATTAATTGTACATTGCACCAGTAA
>JAOUQT010077866.1:0-10111 GCA_025769995.1 Xyliphius kryptos
GGTCCTCTGCATTTAACCCATCCGTGCAGTGAAACACACACATAGACACACACTGGTGAAGTGAGCACACATGCCCGGAGCGGTAAGCAGCCCTGCACAGCGCCCGGGGAGCAACTGGGGGTTAGGTGACTTGCCCAAGGGCACTTCAGCCGTGACTTGGCATTACTGGGAATCGAACCGGGGACCCTCCGGTCCCAAGGCTGGTTCCTTAACCACAAGCCTACGACTGCCCCTTAATGCTCCTGTAATGCAATTTTTTTAATCATTTTTTATGTCATAAACATACATGGACACAACCAAGCTCCCAACATTGAACATGGATGTCTTGATGTTTGTTTATTTTTTGTGGACTGATTTAATTTTTTGTCGTACAGAAGCAAAAATGGTGCAACATTACTAAGTGCATTAAAATGTAGAATTTAGCTGATTTGTCTATTTGCACGTTTGACGTCTATTTTTACATCAGAAACCACTAACAATTTAGAAATGTCTTCATTACATACATACTATTTGTCCTGGTTTCCTTTAATATGCTTTATAAGCATTTTTATGCTTTTTAATGCGTTAACTTATTTTTTGCAAATTCTGTTGAATGTATTATTATTATTATTATTATTTAATGATGTTTAATGCTTTTTAATACCATGTAAAAAACCTGCTGATGTATTCAGATGCCCTCCACAGGCCTTACTTTGCGAATTGTTTAATCTGTGTATTTTTCAGTGTAATCACACACTCGATATGTGATGCCCCTGTGAGTACTGGTTGCTAGAAAGGATATACCTAATCTTTAATCCCTTGTGGATTCTACTTGGTCCTCACTTTAGAGAATTTACAAGTATGTCCGTGTGTTTGTGTTTGTGTGTATATATACTTCAGAGCTGGTAAAGTAGTGCTGAAGAACAGAGGAAGTGACTGATCTCTGGAATATCACAGGTTCCTGACAGACTTGCTGCAGGCGAGATCCAAGAGCGTTGAGGTCATTTTACTCCAGAAACAGTGACATCTAAATATACAAAAGAAAATCTGAAGTAAAGCGACGTGAATATGGACATGACTGTGGATGTATTAACCACAATCCTACTGGGATTACTGAAAAGATAATATAGAGCGTTTAGTCATATCTGTGGCAGACTGAGTGAATGAGACGCATTGTCAGGAGATCAGGTGAGGCAGAGCTGGGAATGTCTTGTAGACTTGCACATTCACAGACTTTATTTATGGCCTGTTCAGTCTGATATCACCAAATTGAGGACAGGATTCCCTTCTGAGTGCCATTTGGGGGAGTCTTTCCTTACCAGTCTCACTGGTATGCTCATTAGGGATAAAAAGTAACTTGTGTACACTTCATGATTATATTCTGTAAAGCTGCTTTGTGACCGTGTTCCAGTGTGGAAAGTGCTATATAAATAAAACTGAATTTGAAAAGAAGTTCAAATCATTTATATATGTGCAAAAGTTTGAGCACCCTGTTATTGGTTTAACATCATCTTCATCCCCAGTGGACATTTTAATGACAGGAACAAGGTCATACTCATACTCAAGTTTCATCTTATACACAAAGTCACATACACTATATTTCCAAAAGTATTTGTTGACCTGCCTTGACTCACATATGAGCTAATCCATAGGGTGTAACATGACGTCGGTCCATCCTTTGCAGCTAGAACAGCTTCAACTTTTTACAAGGTTTAGGATTGTGTATGGGAATTTCTGGTCAATCTTCCAGAAGCGCATTTGTGAGGTCACACACTGATGTTGAACAAGAACCCCTAGCTCCCAGTCTCCGCTCTAATTCATCCCAAAGATGAATTAGAAGCTAATTCATCAAGATTTAGGTCAGGACTCTGTGCAGGTCAGTCAAGATCATGCAAACTAGACTCTGTTACCATGTCTTTATGGACCTTGTTTTTTGCACTGGTGCACAGTCATGTTGGAATAGGAAGGGGCCAGCTCCAAACTATTCCTACAAAGTTAGGAGTATGGAATTGTCCAAAATGTTTTGGTATACTGAAGCATTCATACACCTGTGGTCATGGAAGTGACTGGAACACTGATAATTTGTTTGTTCGTAATTAATTTGTAATTAGTTTGTATCTGGGAAAATAGAGTAACATAATTGCATACAGAGCACTTTGACAAAGACAAAAACATCATGAAGGCTGCAGGGTTTTACAGCAAAAAATAAGCAGGTGTGACCATCTGCAGTCTCCACAACAATTATGTTTAATTCTCCAAGACACTCAGTAAAACTTACCAGCTAAATACTGTACAGTACTGTGTGAAAATGATTTAGTCACATGACAAAGACGTGCGGTAAAGCAACAATGCGTTCACACACTAATAACTCGGTTTTTACAGAAAACACTACTGTTTAAAGTGTTAGAGGAAATAGAACCAAACTGAAGGTCATCACTGTGTTTTTTATTTTATTAGTGTTTTTTATTGAAACACTACTCCAAGATACAAAGTTTTATTTGTGCAATAAGAGTAAGTGTGTCAGAGCATCTTGGAAAAAATTGAGACAGTTATTCTGGAGATTTTGACTCTCACACTTGCCTCGTTTTGGGTAAAACCCAGCAGCCATCATTATGTTTTTTGTGTCTGAAACGTGGTCTGTTATAGAACGTATTGTTTACTTTAATAACATACACATATTTTATTGCCCCTTTTTGGAGCTGCCACCTTACCTTGGTGGAGGTGTTTGTGTGCCCAAAAAACCTAGGAGCTATGTTGGTTTCCCCATGTCCTAGGTTATGGGCCTGACAAAGAGCAGTTCACTAAACCCCCACGAATATTTTAAAATCCAGGTTCATAATGTTGGCCTGTATAGCGCAGCCAGGGCCCCACCCTGGAGCCAGGCCCAGAGTTGGGGCTTGTATGCAAGCGCCAGGTGTCCAGGCCGTTGCCCACAATCCCTGATCTGGCTTAGCCCGAAGTGGTGACGTGGGCCCAACATTCTGTGAGTTCACCACTTACAGAGGTAGCCATCAAGGTTCAGTGCAATGCGGATTGGGCATTGGCCTAAGCCGGGGGCCTCTCTACGGCCTGATCCACTGACACAGTGGCTAGCTGTTGGGGGAAAGAGCCTGAGCTTGTGTGAGAGGTCGAGAAGTACTGGCTAGAGATAGTCAAGTTCACTTCCACACACAGCTTGAGTTCGTTATCCCTATCCCAGTGAACAAGAGGGTTGCCTTTCTTCGGTTAAGTGGAGGGCTATTTTTGTTGTCTTCCCTACAGGCCAAACAGTACCATAAAGGAAAGGTACTGAGAAGTGTTTCGACTGGGGACTCCATTGTTCTGCTGAGTGACTTCAAAGATCATGTGGGCAATTACCACCTCCGGAAGAAATTCTCCCAGCTTCTAAGTGAGGAGGGGGTAATTGATTCAAGTGGACCATGTTTTATTAATCTGTTGTTGACGCAGCTGTTTATAGTTGTGGCCGCAGGGTCTCCAGTGCTTGTCATGACAGCAAACCCTGAACCCGGTTGTAGAAAATCGGAATAAAGGCATGGTGTCAAGATGAAGGAGTCCTATTGGGCCATGTTGACCTCCGCAACTCCAGAAGCAGCTGATGGGTATTGGCAGGCCAGGCGTGCCACAACTCTTGCAGTTGAGGAGGCTAAAACCCAGAACTGGGAGAATATTGAAGAGGACTACAGGTCTGCTCTAAGAAATTCTGGCAAACCATCCAGCGCCTCAGAAGTGAGAAACAATACTCTGCCAACACTGTTTACATTATGGGTGGGGAGATGTTGATCTCGACTGGGGATATTGTCGGGCAGTGGAAGGAATACTTTAAAGATCTCTTTAATCCCATACTATTCCATTAAGGAAGCAGAGGATGATGACTCAGAAGTGGATGATGACTTACCCATTACCCAAGCCAAGGTGGTTGGCAAGCTCCTCTGTGGCAAGGCAACATGGGTGGATTAGCCCAGAGTATCTTAGATCTCCGGATGGTGGTGGGGTGGTGGTTTCCCTTTTTAAGAAGGGGGCCGGAGAATGCGCTCCAACTATAGGAGGATCACACTTCTCAGTCTCTCCAGTAAAGTATACTCCAGGGTACTGGAGAATTTGTTTAATAGTTAAACCCTGTATTCAGGAGGAACAATGTGGTTTTCTTTCTAGTCGGGGAACACTGGTACATACTCATATGTTTGAGGATTTGTAGAAGGCATTAACCCCGTATACCTTGTGGTTATCTGTGGGGAGTGCTTCGGGAAAATGGAATATGTGGCTTTTTGTTAAGAGCCGTTGGGTCCCTGTATAAACAGAGCAGGTGTCTGGTTCACATTGCCAGCAGCAAGTCTGATCCGTTTTCCAGTGCATGTTGGACTCTGGCAGGGTTCCTCTTTGTCACCGGTTCTGTTAATAATATTTATGGACAGAATTTCTAGTCACCGCTAAGAGCTAGAGGGAGTCCTGTTTAGGAACCACAGGATTTCATCTCTTGTCTTTTGTGGATGATGTTGTTCTGTTGGCTTTTTCAAGTGGGGACCTTCAACATGCATTGGGGCGATTTGCAGCTAAATGTGAAATGGCTAGGATGAGAACGAGTACCTCCAAGTCCGAGGCCATGGTCCTCAACCAGAAAAGGAGGTGGATTGTTCGCTCCAAGTTGGTGGAGAAGTCCTTCCACAAGTGATAGAGTTTAAGTATCTCGGGATCTTGTTAACGAGAGCGTGTGAAAACAACAGGCGGATCGGTCTGATCATGGTGAAGAAGGAGCTGAACTACATCTCAACTCTCACCAATATTCATGAGCTTTGGGTAATGACTAAAAAAAATTAGATTGCGGATACAAGTGGCTTAAATGAGTTTTCTCCGTAGGGTGCCTGGGCACTTCCTTAGAGATAGGGTGAGAACCTCACTTACTCAGGAGGAGTTTGGATTAAAGCCGCTGCTCCCCCAAATTAAAACGAGTCAGTTGAGGTGGCATGGACATCTCTTTCGGATGCCTCCTGGATGGCTCCCTATGGAGGTGTTCCTGGCATGTCCCCCGGGAGGAGGCACTGGAGAGGACCCAGTACTTGTTGGAGGGACTATATTTCTTTATGGGAGACTATATTTCATTCTGGGAACGCCTCTGTGTTCTTCTCGAAGAGATAGCCAAGGTGGCTAGGGAGTGGATTTTTTGGGCTTCCCTGCTTAGACTGCTGCCCCTCCAATGCGACCCCGGATAACGGGTAGAAGATGGATGGATAATATATATAAAACAAATGACTGAATATATATATCAAATCTAGTGCATTTTCATCATAAGTTTGCTAATAGATAAAAAATGATGGTTTAGCATCTTTTCCCTATAGTCTGAATGCAAATAGAATAAGTTGCGCTGTATCAAGTGTTATTTTACAATCAATATTATATAACTGATAAGCTTTAAACTACTGATGCTGTCTATGAAGGATGTTTACAACACTGTGGAGTCAGTTGTGCTTGCTCTGTAATGATTACTTATACCTTGTAGAATCACTTGTAGCCTGAGAACAAGTCTGAATACTAGGAACTTCCTCTGCATTCCTGGTGTCGACTTGAAATATGCCCCTGAAGCTAAAGGCCACGTTTCTGATTGTGGTCCACAGCATGGTAATATTCAACAAATTCAGATCCGAATGCTTGGCTGTAAATAGAGCATAGATCTCGAACTAATTACTTCCATTTAATATCTGGTACAAGCCACTGGGACCGGCAGGGTGGTGTGTGTGTGTATATAAATGTTTTTATATGTTTGGGAGGACCAATTTTGTAAGGGAATTTTACACTGTTACGACATTTTACAAAATATGTAGTTTTAAACTAAATAAATTAAAGTAAATGGGAAAAGGTTACCAATTTCCCATTTTTTTTTCATTACCAATGCAAAGGTTATGGTTAGGGTTAAGGCTAGCATTAATTAGCTGCATTAATAATAACCAGGGTTCATAGGTGAGTCAACCTGGGTAATTTTCTGTGTGGCATTTGCATGTTATCCACATGTTCTCATGAATTTCTTCCAAGTACTCCCATTCCCCCACACCAGACCTGCATGTTAGGTGAATTAAAGATACGAAAATGTCCAGTCTTAAGCCCCAAAGGGTGAAGGTTGGATCAGAACAATGTGAGTGACTCATGGCAAACCCTTGGGGTCAGAGAAAAGTTGAAAGACCAATAATAATAATAATAATAATAATAATAATAATAATGTAAGTATAACAAGACCAACATGTAAAATTGTTAAGTTGTAAGGGCATTTTGAAAATTGTGTTAGTGGTAGTATTAGCTGCATTAATAATTAAATAATGAAATAGTGAAATCAAATGCATCACAAGTATAATAATGTATGTTTTTATATCTTAGTGAGGACCAAATGTCTCCATGAGGAAAGGAATATCTAAATATCTTGAATATCTGATCTCTGAAGACATTTTACTGATCCCCATTAACAAAGTGATTTCAGTTTGAAAACTGAATTTAGCTTTTAACAAAACATCTTAATTAGCACAAAAGCTTAATCAATAGTTTTCCATACTGGAGTTATAGTTAAGGTAAAAGGATAGGGTTGAACCTTAATCAGCTGCAAATTATAATTATGTTCATTGTAATTCTTCAAAATTACAGCAACATTACACAATTTGTGTGTGTGTACAGATGCAGATGAGTGTTAAGAGGATCACATTTCCTCATAAAGATAAATATAAACCCAATTCCAAAAATGTGAAATTTTCAAAATTTCATATTTTATTCAGAATCGAACATAGATCACATGAAATGTTTAAACTTTAGAAAAAGTATCATTTAAAGAGAGTCATTATTTTTAAATTCTGTGACAACAACACATTTAAAAAAAGTTGGGACATGTTTACCACTATGCAACATCCTCTTTACTCTTTACAACAGTCTGTAAACTTCTGGGAGACAGGTTGGCCGAGTTGAGGGATAGGAATGTTAACCCATTCTTGTCTAATGTAGAATTTTAGCTGCTCAGCTGTCTTAGGTCTTTTCGTCGTATCTATCATTTTATGATGAAACAAATGTTTTCTATCTGGACTGCAGGCTGGCAGGTTCAGTACCTGGAACCTTCTTCTACGCAGTCATGATGCTTTGATTGATGCAGTATGTGGTTTGGCATTGTCATGTTGGAAAATGCAAGGTTTTCCCTGAAAGAGATGTCACCTGGATATGTTTTTTAGCATCGACTGTGTCCTTCCAGATATGTAAGCTGCCCATGCCACATGCACTAATACTCGTCCTTCTCCTCATTAGTCCTAATGACACGGCGTCCCTGATTTCCATAAAGAACTTAAAATTTTGATTCAGCTGACCATAGAACAGTTTTACACTTTGCCACAGTCTATTTTAAACAAACCTTGGCCCAGAAAAGACTTCTGCACTTCTAGATCTTGTTTAGATATGGCTTCTTCTTCATACAATAGAGTTTAAGCTGGCACTGTCATTTCTCTGGAAATATTCCTGAACCCATTTTGTGATTTCCAATACAGAAGCATGCCTGTATGTGATGCAGTGCCGTCTAAGGGCCAGTAGATCACAGGCACCCAGTATAGTTTTCCGGCCTTGATCCTTTTGCGTAGAGATTCTTCCAGATTCTCTAATTCTTTTGATGAAATAATGCACTGTAGATGATGATATGTTCAAACTCTTTGCAATTTTACACTGTCAAACTCCTTCCGGATATTGCTCTACTATTTGTCGTCGCAGAATTGGTGATCCTCTTCCCATCTTGACTTCGGAAAGCCAATGTTCCTTTTTCATATCTTTACCTTTTCCAGCCTCTTATTGCTCCGTCCCAAATTTTTTGAGATGTGTTGCTGTCACGAAATTCCAAATGAGCCAATATTTGGTATAACATTTCAAAATGTCTCACTTTTAAAATTTGATATGTTGTCTATGTTCTATTGTGAATACAATATCAGTTTTTGAGATTTTTGCATTCCGTTTGTATTTAGAGTTTATGGAAAAGCTTGAGTGTTCCTACGAGTCTTAGAGTGATCTGAGAGAAATTACAACCCCATTCATGGGGACTGGAACTGTCAGCTGCAACATGATTCTTAAATCCATCATTTTCTGTGATGAGGTGTATGCCGGGTTCAGCATAAAGTAAAAGTGATACATGTTGCCACTATGTTTGCACACAGCGAAACTGGTCCTCTGCATTTAACCCATCCATGCAGTGAAACACACAAATGCACACATACAGGTGAAGAGAGCACACATGCCCGTAGCAGTAAGCAGCCAGCACAGTGGCCGGGGAGCAACTGGGGGTTAGGTGCCTTGCCTAAGGGCACTTCAGCCATGACCAGGGATCTTCCGGTCGCAAGGCTGGTTCCTTAACCACAAGCCTACGACTGCCCCACAGAAATTTGACAATAAATATGACTTGACCTCGACGTGATAACACAACATTGAGTTGACTGCAGGACTGATCAGAGATAGGGATGCTTAGAGCACAAATGTGTACTTTCTCTTCCGAATAGCAAACCCTCACAAGTTGGTGTAGGTGTATGAAAATCTTCATAATTATAGCAATAACACCGCATGTATGTATGTATGTGTGTGTGCATTATTAAGGTCAGCCATGTTAATGATGGCATTTATATGAACTGCTAGCTTGGAAAGTACTTTTAACCACATTTTTTGGTATCTAATAAACACACACTTGATAGTTGACCGTGGCATTTCTCTCCAATGGTCCAACAGTGTTGATACGAGACAAATCGCTGCTGCACATGGTGGCATGTTGGCAGTGTCATGAATGCAAGCGACAAGCTTCAAAAAGCAATTTTTTAACCACCCACATACTTCATTCTGCCTCTTTTCTATTCATTCTCCCTCAAGCTAACTCTCTGTCTCTCCATAATTTCTCTCTCTCTCTCTCTCTCTCTCTCTCTCTCTCTTCACCCTTCCCCTCTCTCTCCCTCTCTTTATCTCCATTCCCAGATCGATGGCTGTGTGTGTTTGCGTGTTTGCAGAATGGCCTGAAAAAACCTCATCACTCCACATCACACCATGGACAGTCATCTAACCAACCTCCCACCCATCTATCCACCTACGCACACATTTATATCTGTATTGCTATCATTTTCCATGGACATAATTATTAATGCATATAATTAATGCCAATGAGAGAGAGAGAGAGAGACAGAGGAAGAAAATACTATCAAACCTATAGCACAAAATGGCTAATTTATTATTTATTATTTAGTGAGAAATGGATTGTATATTGTTACTGACAAAAGACCCCTGAGTCCTGCCCACTTATTTTCTACTGGCTAAGGTTCTTCTGGATATCTAGACATAGTTTAAGCAGGATGTGAGGGTTCAGAAGTTATAGGTAAAGGATATGATGGATTTATACCCTTAAAAAATATCCCATATGTTCGCGCCAGGCAGAATCTCGGGGATTATCCTCACTGCTCTGCGTTTATTCGCAGTATTTCGCTAAATATATTTCTATTTGAGCAAGAAAATCCTTCTGGACGTTTTCCCCTCTCTACTTAAAGCCTGCAAATACTGAATACAAAAAAAACAAGCTTTGGTTTTAACTCTCACTTATTTTCTTCCTAAAATGTGTGAGAAAGGCGTAAAGATGTGCACGGGTTGCTGGAGGGAGAGGGATGGGGCGCAGGATTGGAGGATCAACAGAAAACCGATACAAGCAGAGGAAAGAATACAAAGGAGAAAAGAGAGAGTGAAGGTCATGGGACGGGAAAAAAAAAACAGATATAAATTAGTTCCAGAAATATTAAATCTAAATGGATTCAAAATGCATCTCTATCTCTCTCTCTCTCTCTCTCTCTCTCTCTATATATATATATATATATATATATATATATATATTGGTCTGTCTCTCTATTGTTCAATCCATCTATGTTTTATCTAGCTCTCTATTTATCCATTTCTCCATCATTGCATCCAGCTCTCTATCCTTATATATATTTTACCCAGCTCTCGAACTTTCCAGCCATCTAATTATTTATTATACCATCTCCATCATTTATCCAGATATCTGTCTATCCATCAATCTATCTCTTATCCATTTAGCCAACTATCTACATTGGTGCTTAAAAGTTTGTTAACCCCTTATGAGTTTTCTATATTTATTCATAAA
>JAOUQT010077892.1:0-10110 GCA_025769995.1 Xyliphius kryptos
ACATAAAGATTTTCAACTGAAATATTTTATTCATTGAGATCTAGGATGTGTTATTTTTGTGTTTCCTTTATTTTTTTTTGAGCAGTGTATATTGTTATCCATATTTAACAATAGTATAAAAACTGAGTCCACTGTGTCAGAGTTTAGTAAATATGTTTTAACTGCGTTAATGTAATACAGCTGTGTGTGTATGTGTGAGAGAGAGTGCACACATACACAGTATCTGTGCACCTGTTACACTACACAATCAGTCAGAATGTGAGACCCAAACTGTTTGGGTTTATTTGTCCTTGTGAAGACTGGAATGATAAAACACCCTCCCAAATGTTTGAATGGGAAAGTCACAACACAAGAGGCACACAGAACATCACCGTACCTTGCTGTAGAACAAAACAGCATTCTTGCTCTACTCATCTCTTACTCGCATTAGGGATTGAGACCAGCTGTAGTTCAGATGGAGCAGAAAGTAGTTCTCATTACTGGCTGTTCCTCAGGGATAGGCCTTAGTTTGGCTATCAACCTGGCATCGGATCCATCCAAAGCCTACAAAGGTCAGTATTACTGTACAGCTGAGGGGGCATTGAACTGTGATGATTAATAATCGTGGTCAGATAAACTGGGATTTGTGGATCTTGTTTAGTGTACGCCACCATGCGCAACCTGGATAAAAAGCAGCGCTTGTTGGAGTGTGTGAGAGGCCTGCATGAGGAAACTATGACCATCCTGCAAATGGACATAACGGATCAGAAGTCTATAACGATGGCACAGAGCAGGATCACTGAAGGCAGAGTGGATATACTGGGTAAGAACAAAGACATCAGGCTCAGAAAAGCCAAAATTACTTACAGGGTGTCTACATATTTTTGGTAATATGGCATTGTGTTATGCTTGATACAGTAATTGGTTGGATAATGTCTGCTTGTTAGATATGTTAGTATTCAACAGTCACTCGTATTTGGGCAGTGTGTAACGCAGGTGTGGGTTTGATCGGCCCACTGGAGGCACATTCAGAGGACACCATGAAAGGGATTCTGGAGGTAAACCTGCTGGGGACGATTCGCACCATTCAGACCTTCCTACCGGACATGAAAAGAAGAAAACAAGGCCGTATCTTAGTCACTGGCAGCATGGGAGGACTACAAGGTAAAAAAATATATATTTGGTTTTAATTAGGCAGACAGCTAATTATTTTTTAATGTTGTATTGGAACACTTAAAAAAAATTATATACACTGCTCAAAAAATTTAAGGAAACAGTAAAATAACACATCCTAAATCTCAATAAATAAAGTATTTCAGTTGAAAATATTTATTTAGTAGATAGTGGAATGTGTTGAGAACAAAAGAACAGAAAAATGATCAAAATGTAAATGATTATCTCATGGAGTTCTAGATTTGGAAATTTGAAAATTCCTCAAGACAAGTTCAAATGTGGCTCAGTGGTGTGTGTGTGTGTGTGTGTGTGTGTCCTCCACGTGCCTGTATGACCTCCCTACAACCCCTGGGCATGCTCCCATTAAGGCGGTGGATGTTCTCTCCTACGGCCCCCTCCATGTCTCCTGGTATCTGCTCCATGTTCTGGACACTGTGCTGACAGACACAGCAAACCTTCTTCCTGGCACAGCTGGCATTGATGTGCCATCCTGAATAAGCTGCACTACCTGAGCAACTTGTGTGGGTTGTAGACACCGCCTCATGCTACCTCTATGGTGAGAGAACTGACCAAATGCAACAGTGAGCAAAACATCAGCCAGAAAGGATGAGAACAGAGCAAATGGATGTGGTCACCACCTGCAGAAGCACTCCTTTATAGGGGGGTCTTGTAAAGTGCCTGTCATTTCTACCTGTTGTCTGTTCCATTCGCACAACAGCAAGTGAAATTGAGTCATCCGTGTCGATGTAATCGATTTTAATTGACGCTGTTGTGTAACTATATTTATTAATGCTTCTTGCAATTCACGACACTTCTATTTAAATACGTTTCCTCAACCCTGTTGGCTGCGTGCATGACGTCAGTCATTTTTGAGGCCAGTGATTGGCTGACGCCTTTCAGGACAGTTTTAAAAAAATGGCGGCTGCATTTCAGAGACCGTGTGTAAAGACGTTTGTAGAAGTTTTCAAAGACCCAAGGCGTCGAAAATATGGGAATACTTTCGACTAGAACAAAATAAAAAGAGGATTTGTACACTGTGCAAAACTTGTATGGCATATTACGGCAGAACTAGCGCGATTCAAGAGCACCTGAAGAGCAAACACTCAGGACCGCCAAACAACAAACACACCGTAAGTGATGTCTGTTAATAATCATTAGTTGGGAAAGCTGAAGCTCCTTACCTATTTTGTATCATTTTAGTACATGCACATTTCAGAAAGTCAAACCAAACACAACAGATATCTTTTAGGTAATTTAGATAATAATAATAAAATGTGTATGTGTTTGTGTGTACACATAAATACACACACACTAATAAATATATATAAAAAAAATATACACATAATATACACATATTGTCCAGAACATGTGACATGCTGACATTCTTACTTTCTTACATTATAATTCTAATATGTGAGGTGGACATTAAGCTGGACGCCATAGTCTTACACACCAAACATGTTGCACTTTGTTTAATTTGCAAACATTTATTTTTTTATTAATTATTATTATTATTTTTACTTTGAATAGTGTTTAATAGAAACTTGGATTTTTGGGGGGAGTTGCATGACTGAATTAAATACTTTTTGGTTTATTTTTATGATGCTGGTGATTCCAACTAAATGCAGTTTGTCACTTTGTAGTCTGAAGAACTCATTTTTTATGCTCTTTTTGGCTGTTTTGCACTTATATAAACCCTGTTCACATTCTATTTTGTGCTGAATTATAACATACAGTCAAAATAATTTTTTAAAGAAAAATTTATCGTTTAAATTAATTGACTAATTGGTAAATAAATCGTTAGAATAATCGATTAAAAAGTCATTAGTAGCAGCCCTAATATATATCATAACCGATATTGTATATATGTTAAAACAGTCTTCTCATGTGTTATATTCAATAAATAACTAAATGTGCATTCAAATGTTTTCAATAATAAAATTGTTACTGACAGCAGTGCAGTTGCGTTTAATAAAACATTCTAAAAATTTATTGCTTTTGTTTTCTGTACCCAGAGCTCACACAGGATTGGGAGGGAGAAAAGGGTTTGGATGGGCATTACCTTATTCTTGGAATGATCTCCAAAATTATTTAAAACTGGAAGAACCCTTTGTCATTTTCAGGAGTCTTTTGACTAAAAATCCTCTGCTTGTAATTTTTTATATTGCTTTTATAAAGTAGTTCCGGTCCTTAAATCTGATTGGCTGAGCTGTTTGTCCAGCCGTGACCTCATGCACAATGGCACACACTTCTGAGCACTTCACATTGGTGTCAGTGTGTACCATACAATATTTTCCTTGTGTTTTTTTTTTATAAACTGTGTTTTGTAATGTAGCCATTAGATGGCTGTTTGATTGCCAAGAGAAACCAGAAACTTGTCAATCAGCTTTTAATTAAAACAAGATTGTGTCACGAATGACCAGATTATTAATAGATTTTCCTTTTAGTAAACACATTTATGAATCAAGCCTTGTTTTTTTTTTTTTTTTTACTACAGTGTGTTTGTAACTGTTTTATAAAATCAGTAAAGCACTCAAGGTTCAGATCTTTCCTGTAATTTATTCACAATGCATGTCCTCTTATACCTTATTGCTTTATTATACTTGTTTAAATTGTTTTAAATGACCAAAATGACTTGTTTTAGGTCTACCCTTTAATGAGGTGTACTGTGCAAGCAAGTTTGCAGTAGAGGGTGTCTGTGAGAGCCTGGCCATTTTGCTACAAAACTTTAACATTCAGTAAGTTCCGTTTTGTTCACACGGGTCAAACGCACATCCTTTTAAATTGCAACAGCTTGCAAATCTGACTTTTCTACTTTTCCCATGATCCAGTATAAGCCTGATTGAATGTGGACCAGTAAACACGGACTTCCTGAGGAACCTGAAGAAGACTGAAGCGAGTGATGAGTCTGTGAAAGTGGATAAACTAACATGGCAAATGTATGAGCTGTACCTGCAGCACTGCGAAACCATGTTTCAGAATGCAGCGCAGGACACTGAAGACATAATTCAGGTGATTATTTTCATTAAAATAAAGTTTAAAGTTCCAGTAATTTATTTATAGAGCACTTTTTACAACAGTGTGTTGTCACAAAGCAGTTTTACAGAGTTCAAAGCCTAAACCCCCAAAGGTCAAACCGAAGTAACAGTGGCAAGAAAAAACTTTTTAAATATTGTATTAGGAAGAAACCTTGAGGGGACCAAGGCTCAGTGGGGGACTCCTCCTCCTTGAGCGGCCGGGCAGCATGAAATATGTGTCCATATTTAACAATAGTAAAAATTATATAAACTATGAGTCCATTGAGTCCATCCTCCAGGACTTCAAAGCTGTCAGTCCAAAAGACCCCTGGCAGTGCCGTAGAAATGGCGATGGGGACTCCTTCAGATGACCCCTCAGAAAAACAGACACATTTAGAAACACAGTTAGATCTAATAAAGCCTATAAAACCTTCCAGTTTATACTTGAGGTTTTTTTTTTAGCACTGAAGTCAGGGCAAAGAAGATTAAATTGTGTAGTTGAGCTTGAAGGTAGCACTGGTCTGCAGATTTAATATTTTATTTCGATATGCATTTAGAAAGTTAAATGATTGACCTGCTTTGTCTCATCTCTCAGGTCTTTTTGGAGGTGATTCAGGCCCAGTGCCCTGTCTTCAGGTACTACACCAACAGTGCTCTGCTTCCTATGAGTAGCCTCAAGTTGACTGCACTGGATGGCTCTCAGTACATCAGAGCCATGAGTAAGCTCATCTTCTCGTCCGCTGAGACTGAGGAGGCACGGAAATGATTTAAAAAATAGTAATTATTATAAGTACTAATTACTAATTGTAATGTATCTAAGCCTTACATGTTAAACAAATTTGCCTTTATGGTGTTTATTTTGCACTCCTAAGAAAAAACCCTACAGATGGTCTCAATGATAAAAATAATTTTTTAATCTGTTGGAGTATTATAGTACCAGTCAAAAGTTTGGACACGCCCCTTCTTGATTTATTGGCTTTATTTCCTCCATTTACCATGTAGATGGATTTTGTAGTTTTGCAATTACAGACTGTAGGCTATGTTTTTTTTTTTTTTGTTGTTTTACTCCTGTTTCTCTGTTAGTCAGGAACATCACAGAACAGGTAGAATCTAGGTGGTGTATGGTTTGTTGTCAGTTCTGCAGCAACACTGAGACAGAGAGGGGGTTTTATTGTAGCAGTTCATTTCTTCACCTCAGTGAAACTTCTCACACTGGCCATGCTGGAGCTTATATTATCAATTATCTCCTTATTTATAGTTATAGTTATTTCATAACTATATCTGAAATCAATGCATGCAATCTGAACATTCATTCATTATCGTCCGCTTATTCCTTTATGAGAGTCGCTGAGAGGGGGTGGGGGGGCACATACACCCAGGACAAGGTGCCAATCCATCGCTGGGTACATAGCCACACACTCATACACACATTATACAGGGCAATTTAGATCACTCAGTTTACCTTGCATCCATGTCTTTGGGATGTGGAAGGAAACCGGAGAACATGGAAACTCCACCCAGATCGGGATTCGAACCGGGAATCCCCAGCGCTGAGAGGCGAATGTGCTAACCACTACAAAAATGTAATTAGTTGTGAGTCGAGTTGTATTTCTGTAATAAGTTTTAATTGGCTATAAATTTCTGCTCACCAAAATGACTCTCCAATCAATGCGCTCTAGTGTCAATGATTCAAAATCCGATTGGTTGAAGCAACCGATGTTGCTCTACACTTATTTAATGCTACAGGGCCAGCAAAATTCATTCTGAAGGCCAAAAACCTGGCAACAATAATGCTGAAATGTGATTGGCTCAATGCTTTAATGAGGAAATACATGTCTGGAAGCGGCGCAATGGAGGAAATGTTATGAAAGGAAGCAAAGCATTCATGGAAAAAATATAATTAAAATCAGTCTGTGATTCAGATATTTTTAGGCCTTCAGAGAAGACCCTGAAGGTCCTGACAGCTCGCCACTGGTGTGAGCTCTGTAGGCAAAATAGATCGCTTTATCACTTTACTTTATGATTGGCCATTGAAATCCATTTATCTGTAAACCGATCAGACCGATAATGCTGTCCTCTGCGCCCCGGCTCCAACCAGCGCTGAAATCCCCTAAAATCTTAATGAGCACTTTGTTTTTGTCTGTGTTTGTAACTAGAGAACCTATTTCCCAATCAACTAGCTCCGATTATTATGCCTGTGATGTTCATTAGAGAGGCGTTTTGTCCTTGAAGCCGCATTCTACTTTCGTTTTTCTTTTTTTTTCCCCTCTCCTCCCCTCTCGCTCACACCTTTCTTTTTGTGTCAATTCCCTTTTAATTGGACATTTTGTCACCAAACAAGATTTATTACACGGGCTGCGGTAGAAGGGAATGGTGCTGAAATTAGAATATGTTCCGTCCGTGACACAGGCCCGTCCACCGAGGGCTGTGACCTTGCAGACCGTTCCCTCCCCCGTGGGGGCTTTGAGGTTCCCACCCCTGAAAAGGCATAAAGGGGGGCCGGTGAAAAGATGAAGTGAAACAGAGGGAGGAGGGGTGTGAATTGCGAGGGGGCTCATGGGATCCTTCAGAGGTGGCCTGGATACCTGGTCTGGCACTTTATCTACTTAGCTGTGTCACCTTCAAACCCTGCAAACAGTGACACCCTTTTTCTCCGGCTGTGTGCTTACAGAGCGATTAGAGTGTGACTAGCGCTAATAGACCCAGCCGAACTTGGCCTCCGAGCAGAGCAGCCAGGGCTCACGCTGGAGTTTAAGGTTAAGATGGAGATTTACCTTCAGTCGCAACACCCACGATTACAATACACCCACTGAGTTGGGGCCACTGTACAAACCTTAAATGTAAATGCTGGCAGGAAATAATTGTATTACCCCAAATAACCCAATGCTAAGGTGACGTCAATACACTGACTACATTTTATCTCCATGTTTTTGAAATCATTGTCACTTTTTAATCTGCACTAAATCCATTTTTCTATTTTTGAGAAATTAACACAATTACACAATCTATGTATTGGAGTGTTAGGGTCCTCACAACCTCGGTCCTCACAAGATTTATTTCTTAAAAACCAACAACATCAGAGAGTTGTTATGACCAATGTCGCTTTACCGTGTTCTTTAGGGGGTTCAGGTTCAGAACACTGTAAAGCTGCTTTGAGTCGATGTAGTATTGTGTAAAAAGCTCTGCATTAATAAACAAACTGGAACTTTATTAGTTCCTGAAAGAACCACTTTGACTTGGGTACCGGTAGAGACGGCAGTAAACCGAGAATTGAATGTTATTTAATTATTTATTTATTTAATTTAAAAGTAATTCAGCGAATACATTTCAGTGTCTAAGAAAGTCTGTCCATTATCCTCCCTGTAATGTCCCTGCATGAGACAGGAGGTTATAAACATTTGAAACATGAGACATGAGGTTATGAACATTTGTTCATACAGTGTGTTATAAACATGACACAGGAGGTAATAAACATTCGAAACAAGTTAGAGGAGGTTATGAACATTCGAAACATGAGAGGAGGTTATAAACATTTAAAACATAACACAGGAGGTTATGAACATTCAAAACATGAGACAGGAGGTTATGAACATTCAAAACATGAGACAGGAGGTTATGAACATTTAAAACATGAGACAGGAGGTTATGATCATTTGTTCATACAGTGTTTTATAAACATGACACAGGAGGTTATGAACATTCAAAACATGACACAGGAGGTTATGAACATTCAAAACATGAGACAGGAGGTAATGAACATTCAAAACATGACACAGGAGGTAATGAACATTCAAAACATGAGACAGGAGGTTATGAACATTTGAAACATGACAGGAGGTCATAAACATTTGTTCATACTGTCTGTTATAAACATGAGACAGGAGGTTATAAATAATCAAAACGTGACAGGAGGTTATGAACATTCAAAACATGACACAGGAGGTTATGAACATTTGTTCATACAGTGTTATAAGCATGCTTCCTTACTGTACGTGTAAGCTCGGTAGGAAAACCAACCGAAAAGTCAGTTGTATAGTTTATACGGAGCCCCAGCAGTTGTGTAATTAACCCTGAAGATGCTCATTAGGAAAACAATAAGTGCACATCCCAATTTAATTAAACGCTCGCCTTGACTAAGTATTCTATATGTCACTGTTCCAGTAATTATTAATAAGCTTTATAAAGCGAGTCACTCAGAGTGAGAGACACGTTCTCAGTAGGTTGTTCTCTCCCCGTTGTTTAAGTGTCCACCGTGTTACCCTTCTCCTACGCAGGTAGGCTGGCAGGTGTCCTTCCAGATGTTTCCATCTGAAACAATGTCACCGGTAACCAGCTGTTGAGCGGCGACGTACTTCTTTTCTCCTGTCCGTCAGCGAGCATACTGATGAGAACGTAGAGACGCGAGCCGGTGGGGGGGTGAGGAGGCTAATTTCTTTAATTGATTGTATGTACAGCATGACAGCTCTCCTGATGTGGGTGTGCGAGCAGGGGGGCAGCGCTTAAAACTCAGTCAGCGGGGACGTGATTGATCCAGCCCAGTGATCTGCGCGCTGTTGCAGCAGGCGTGCTGAGCCGAGGCTCACGGTTTCTGCAGCTCCAGTTAAAGAAGAATGGAGACACGGCTACGTCTGTGATGCTGAATAGGGTTCCAAACTTTAAACATGGAGGACAGTGAAGTATTTCGGTTGGCCTCAATCTTTATTTTTGGGGTGTGTATATTAAAATAATCGTTTATCGCTATCGAGGTGAACGACTCAATATATCGCAATAGTCATTTTAGACCGTATCGTCCCAGCCCTAATTTAGTCATTTAGCAGACGCTTTTATCCAAAGTGACTTTAAAGTACCCCTCTTTGAGATTTGGGGTCAGAACACAGGGTTGAAACAGAAACCTGGAGCAATGAGGGTTAAGGGTCTTGCTCAAGGACCCACATTGGTAACTTCTGTGGACCTGAGATTTGAACCCCCAACCTTCTGATTGATAGTCCAACACCCTAACCACTGAGCTACCACTCCCTAACATCAAAGACGGGTACTTGCAAGTCCCTTCGGATCAAAAGCATCTGCTAAATGACCAAATTAGGGCTGGGACGATATGGCCTAAAATGACTATTGCGATATATTGAGCCGTTCACCTTGATAACGATAAACGATTATTTTAATATACACACCCCAAAAATAAAAAATGTATAAGGCCAACAATTCCCTTTTTATTGCCACGTAGTCACATGACTACCCTATAGAGAGCACGGAGTGCAGCCTCTTAAAGGAACATGAACGTAGCCGACAAAAATAACATCTGACCCCTCTTTGATGTTTGGGGTCAGAACACAGGGTTACATACAGAATCCTCGGAGCAATAAGGGTCTTGCTCAAGGACCCACACTGGTAACTTCAATGGTCTGGGATTTGAACCCATAACCCTGAGATTGATAGCCCAACACTAACCACTGAGGTACCACACCCTACCCTTTGTAGTTCTGGACTACAGTACATACTGTGTACTCTGGTCTAATGGTCAGGACCCCAATAGTACCCCCTTAGAGCAGGTATTACTTGGTGGGGGCATTATTCCTATCCCAGCAGTGTGGGCCTGGGCAATATACAGAAAATTTACCGATACCGAAATTTACGACGGATGTCAATTTGCTCATATCGTTATTTTCTGTATCTTTTGAAAATTTTAGGAAAAGTTGTTTTGTCTTTTTTGTCCCCTACGTTCATGTTCCTTTAAGAGGCTGCGCGCCGTGCTCTCTATAGGGCAGTCATGTGACTACGTGGCAATAAAATGGGAATTGTTGGCCTTATACATTTTTTATTTTTGGGGTGTGTATTAAAATTATCGTCCATAATTCGTTATCGAGGTGAACTCAATATATCGCAATAGTCATTTTAGACCATATCGTCCAAGCCCTAGTCAAAAGTCTTAAGGAAGCCGCCT
>JAOUQT010077901.1:0-10110 GCA_025769995.1 Xyliphius kryptos
GCATGAGGCGGTGTCTACAACCCACACAAGTTGCTCAGGTAGTGCAGCTTATTCAGGATGGCACATCAATGCCTGCTTGTCAGGTCTAATACAGGTAGTTCCACTTCATGATATCAGAGGTCGCCCGCTCCAGAATACTAATCATGTTTCACTCAGCTTCCTGTTAGGCGACCATTTTAGGTATTTAAGCACATGGGTCTTTAGACTCATTGCACGGTCTTGTATTTGGCTGTGTCCTACAATTCTGAGCATTATTACTCTCGTTATTGGCTTTTTGTTATGACCTTTGACTGTGTATTCGGTATATGGACTGGATTGTGTTTTGAGATTGTTTGCCCGGTTAATTTAAATCGGAGATACGGATTTATATCTGGAACTTTTCTAACCAAGCTTTGGTATAATAAACCTGCACCTGACTTCCACTACAAGTATCTGTCACCATTAATGACACAGCTGTGGCAAGATGGTTTGCTGTGTCTGGTTTTCCACTTTGATTTTGAGTATGGATCTAAATCTAGACCTCCATGGGATAATTTTGATTTACATTTTGATTGTTATTTTGTTCTCAACGCATTCCGCTATCTACTTAATAAAAATTTTCAACTGAAATATTTAATTCATTATGAAATGTAGGATGTGTTGTTTTAGTGTTTCCATTATTTTTTAAAGCAGTGTATAATCATTATTAGTTCTGCAGACCACACCTGGGCAGCCACATCTGTCTTTTTTCAGTCGTTCCAGAGGACAATGGGAAGTTAGATAATTCAAAAGGCACACACACATATGCACATTTTAAAAAGGCTTTCCTCTTAAAATCAAAGCAAAGCAGAAGTGCTGCGTGCATGACGCACACCGTATGCTGTACACACAGTAGAGTGTGTCCTTCCACAACAGACCCAGTTTCTCATGTGGCTCCTTGAGATAATTATCTTTCTGTCCTGCTTCTGACCCTCTTTTTCTGTTCATTATTCACACACCTGTCTCTGGCGAGAGCCTGACCTCAATCCCAAAACCAGTTTCGAATGAACCAGGAATGTGGACTGCCAGCCGACATCCATGTTAATCTGTCTGAGTTGGGCTACACTCACATCAAAAAGTCCAATCAATGTATCAGATTGGTGATCAGTGGAGTTACAATTTATTCATGTTCTCCACGCCTCAGTAAAAAACTAGTAGGTGGACTAAAGACATACGGTGTGAAAGTACATGTGCATCTATGTGTTTGCTAGTTTTTCATGTCATGGAACTTTTAAAAAACATTTACTTGGCTTATAAGATGTGTAAATCTAAAGTGTAAAAAGCAGCCAACAGGAATGAGGTTAGAAATGTGAAGGTCGCCTCATCCTTTAGAACAGGAGCATAATTAATAGGGTTGTAACTGAGACTGAGGACAGGAGTCATGGTGAGGTGTCCAAGCTCAGAATCAGATTTATTTAGCCAAGTATTTTACACACACAAGGAATTAGGTTACGGATAGATGGCAACTCTCTAGTAACATTACAATTTACTGTACATTGTGCATGTATTTAAATAAAGGTGCAGTGTGCATTGTAGTGCATTCTAATGTTACATCAGATTAACCTCTGTACATTAATCTAGTACTTCACATCACTGTGAGTCTTTTCACTGGAATAAGTAAAAGTCATGGTATGTATGAGGAGTTTGTACTCACCCGTGCACTGGCCCCAGCGAGCATCACTCAGTGAGCACAGGGAGTTCGGTGGAAGGAGGAAATTAGGAGGATAAAGCATACAGGATGTTGTCTTGATACACCACAAACACTGAAACCACAAGAAACTCATTTACTTCCACAAAGAAAGAGCTAGTGCAGCTAGGTTAGAGTTAGAATGGAAATAGATTAGAGATGCGTAAGAAATGGGTTTACTACGAATAATTATTGCCTCTTCATATATAGAACCTGAGATAAACATGCACACACCCACACAAACATCTATGCATGCACACACATGCACTAGCATTTTTGGAGAAAAACTCTCACACACACACTCACACACATTCTGAGACCTGTGCCTTCAACTTAAGGATCAGTCAGCAGTCACTGCTGAGTCTAGAGTTCTAGGGTATAGAGTTCTGTCCCTATATTTTAAAGTGATAAAGTGATCAATTTTCCCTACTGTGTTTACACACAGGGGAATTTGTCCTCCACATTTAACCCATCTGTGCAGTGAAACACACACACACATACTGGTTAAGTAAGCACATGTGCCCAGAGCAGTGGGCAGCCTTGTATACAGCACCCGGGGAGTAATTGGGGTTAGGTGCCTTGATCAAGGGCACTTCAGCCATAGTATTTGGTGGGACTGGAAATCGAGCCGGCAACCTTTAGGTTCCTTAACCACAAGCCTACAGCTGCTCCATTTATTAGGAAATCAGTCACATTTTACTGGAAGCAAAACAGACAGACATAAATCAGAGTGTGATGTGATGTGATGGTCATGTTTGTTAATGGCTCATGTCTTGGTTTAATCTTTTACTATCAAAATGATTCTTCTGAAATCTAATAATGAAAAATAAAGAAAACAAATGATGTCACCCTGCCGCACCTCGTCTAAAACTGACTCATTAGAGTTACGTCCTTTCTCACAATGGGCTGTAAGAGTTATAGCATATTTGTTCTCATTCATACACACACATTACATTAACATGACAAGTAAAATGTGATAAAGACATGATCAGATCTGACGATACAAGGTGATAGGTGAACAACAACGCAAAGAGAACTAACAGGTTCCCTGGGCGGTGCCAGTGTCAGTGATTTACAGCTAACACAGTGCACATGCAAAACATTGATGTGCACCTCTGCTCTTTTAATTTTAGTTTAGTTTACTAAATGGTTAAAATATTGATTCTTCCTACCGAGGAATTGGCGACACAGATGGAACAGCTGGAGTTCGTCATGCTTTCACAGGCTGTAGAAATAAAAAGAGGTAGATCTTTGAAACCAATGGAAGGAAAACTAGGGTGTGGTAAAGCAGAGAAAGAGTTGGGTTTGAGAATATCTGACAAACTGAACATTAATCATTAGACCCATGAAATATGTTTTTCTATGAATTTATACAAAAATCTTGTGCTGGTCATCCTTCCTAATGGTCCTGGAATGACTGCAGTACCAATGTCTAGTGTTTTTTGAACTCTACGTGTGTAGCTCAGTAAATAAGATGTTGGGTTATCGATCAAAAGGCTGGGGATTTACATCACAACTTATAAAATTGTAACTGTAGACACCTAAGCAAGACCCTTAACCCTCATTTCTGTATTATGGCATGGAGCTGTTTTATACATATTCACTTTGGTTAAAAGCTTCTGCAAAATGTACCTTAACGTCATCTCAAAACCCCCTGCATAAAAAGCTAAAATAGCAACATCAGCTGTAAAATCAGTCTGTTTATTTGATGTGTATTGTGTCATAATCATCATCATCATCATCACCAATGTCGTCATCACTGTCATCATGTCCATGTTATGCGTCTTTAGAATTACAGGAATTGTACATTTTTCATTCCACTGGTAACAATTTCTCATCATCACAAATGAGTAGTATCTTATATTAAGCACACAGGAACAAGTGCCATGTCGCCTCCCTCCCCAGTCTTACATTATATATTATATATAAAGATAAATATCAAAAAGATAGCCTTACAAAAAAATACAATGATGATAAAAAGAAAATCATAACATGGGTTGACCTCTGAATAAACCCCCATGAATATTAGTTATTATTTGGTATTATGATTTATGAGATCATGTTGGGATTTATGATTTATGAGATCATATGAGATTATGTTGGTATTTCTTTATAAATACAACAGACTTTACACTTGTATAAAGGATTTTCAAAGGATTTTCGAGTGTTTTTACTGATGTAATTTCATTCGTTTAATAAAATAATTTGTAAGATTGTGTACCATTCAGATCTTGCTTGCTGTCGAGTTTAATTCATCTCAAGTCTAGTATGTACGGTGGTCGAGAAGTGCAAAACAAATTAACAATGGCTTGACAACATTTACAAATATCGATACAACATTTACAAATGCCGTGACGATACATGGGAAAATACATGGGACCCTGTTCAGGACCTGGTTTCATAAACCTTCCCCCTTTTCACTGATTATAAGAGTACAGAACAAACAAACAAAAAAAAAACAATCATGAGTTCAGTGGGTTCCTGTATATATAGAATCTATAGCCTGTTTAAGAATGTTTTAAAAAGCATATACATTTACATTACATTTAGTCGAGGCTTTTATCCAAAGCGACTTACAAATGAGAGAACAACACAAGTCAGTATTTTTTAAAAGCGTGAAAAGCGTATAAAAGATATTTATTCTTAAACCAGCTTTTGATTAAAAGAGAAAGAAAAGTAGACACTCACTTCGGTAAAACGCCAGACTGAAGCTCACTGAACACAGCAGCAGAAACAGAGAAATGCTGCCCAAACCCATTATCGTTTCCGTCCACAAGCAATGTTAAGTTCAGAAGTTTAAAAGATTTTTAAGGAAACAGCGCGTCTTTATGAGATCAATAACCGAATAACCGCAAGACGCTTCTGTCAGATTACTTTTTACTCAGAAGGGCGGGGCTTCAGCACCGAGTGATCACAGAGTGCTGCAGGTGTGATAACCTGTTCCTATACCCCCCACGTGACGTAAATGTAAAACCGAAGCTTTCCACATGAACATTGCTGGCTCGTGAATCATCTCTATATGGATCACAAAGTTAGTGCTGGGTTCACTGTGTGAAAATATAGCAAGAATACAGTACTTAAAAATACTTAACCAGCATCAGCATACCGAGATTACATACAGATGTGGTTCACATCTGGCTAATAGAAGACACTGATGATCCACTGCCAGCCCTGGCAAACTGTGTAAACCACTGATAACCCTAATATGAAAATATTAATATGGTCCACATGTCCCAAAAACATCTGGTTAACATTAATAACAAAGATCATTACAGCATCATCAGAAAAGGTGAAACGAAGATATATAAACATATTTACAAGATAAAATAAAAAAGACTATAAAAAACTAATTAAGTATAAATTAGTGTAAATAAAAAAGAGTTGTAGAAATTTCATGTACAAATGTGCAAATTACACAAAAATATTTTTGAGAGAAACATATTGCACATATTTTGTCTATAAATATACAAATACATATAGGCCCATGTATAAAACAAAACTTATCTGGATCACATCTGGTAATAATTTGACAGTGCTACACCTCAGTCAGTTTGAACCACTGCAAGGTCTAAATTTGGTACAAAATGAAAATGTGAGATGTGGGTAAGAAGGCGGCACCACAGGAAGGTCCTGAGCGCCAGTCCAGGTCTTTACTATAAAGTCTACATGTTCTTCCCCAACTTCATCTAAATACAGTTTGATGCAAGTGAGGATATTTATTATTAACCAAATAACACACTCTATATGAGGCGATTTATAGCAGCCAATTCACTTTGAATTAATGTTTTTGAATTGTCTGTGAAAAAGGGAGACTCAAAAAACTTTGGTTTCCGAGGGGAAATTACAGATGTTAGTTTATCAAGCAGTATAATGTACAAAAATATATAACAATAAAAGCTATACGAACTTCTTTAAGCAAATGTAATTGCATCACTAAAAGTTAAAGAATAACACAATTAAAGTAAGTGGCAGTGGTGCCATATTTCGCAAGAGCGATATATGGCATTGTATTGCATGTATGAAACGATATACAATAAAATTCGGTTTTGCACATATAAATAATATTGCACATGAAAAGAGGAGTTGTAAAGTTTGATGGCCACAGGTGGGACTGCCCTACTGTTGCGCTCTGAGGTGCATTTGCGAGGAATGAGTGTCCTCATGAATTTGCTCTTGTATTTTACCAACGTGTCGTACAGTGGGCGGGAGACATTGTCCATAATGGCCTTAAGCTTAGACAGCATCCCATAGAACACAGTGAGAACATGGACACTACACCTATTATAGAGGAAAACAAGCCAACCACTAAGCCACAGTGCTGTGCAGATTATTAATTTACATTCTACATTACAGCAAAAATATGAGTCTCACAAACGACTTGGGTGATAAATTTCCAATAATTTATTAAAGCATTTGTAAAGCCAGTTACAAAAACAAAGAAAAGTCTCTTTTTAAGCACAGTTAGTACTTTTTAAACTGTTTACAGAGTAACGATAACGAGGAGGATTTCCGTTCAGGCCCCCTTATTGGCTGCCTGCAGCTGAGCAAGGGTCCCGGTGTAAAGAGTGAGAGAGACAGATCCTCATGCATGCATCAGTGTTTAATTCACCACCACCGTGTGGAACTGTGAGACAGAAAGCAGAAAGAACTGTTCTCAGTTGCTGCTCGGCCTCACGCCGTCACACAAGTGCCCAGAGGCAAAGCCAGCTGACCTGGGATCTGTTTAAATTAGGTTCAGTTGAACTTGGAGTGGAACAAGGAACCTGAAATTGTGTCAGTCTGACACCCTCCCATCCTTCTCGCTACCTCTCCCATTGCAGTATGAGAAGAAATAAATACCCCGACTCTTCATCGTTCATGATTCCTGTGCCTTAAATATCGACCACAATGGAAATACACATGTATGCTTTCATGTTAAACTTTAAACACTCGTACACAAACCAAAGAACTTGCATGACATTGACTCAGTTGCATATCAAACAGTAAAATGACACAGTACTCTGCTTGTGAGATACAGTAGGTTTCATAAATATTCATGAATAGTAAAAAGTCTATACAAACATACTGAATTCACTCGGAGTGCTGATGACTGAGTGATTAGGGGTATGTTGCTTTTTCCTGGTATTTTAACCTCTAGTGAAAACTAGAACAGTTTCTTCACAAATGGGTTATGCAACAAGACCTGTCTGTTTGGAGAACACAGACTTAAGTTAAATCCCAGCCTCCTATAGCAGCTTTATCATTCAGTGTAAACAGGACTGCACACTGAAAGGTTCAAACTAAGTTATCAGATATTGGCCAGATTCTAAGGTGCGCACATTAACATGTGGAGAGCGGGAGGATATTAACATGCTATAAAGACAAGGGGCTATGGCCAAAGTACTACATCAACATATAGGAAATAAAATGGATCCGGTCGGCTAATTAGGAGAGAATCTCTAAAAGTAAGACATTGCAAGGCTCCATCCAGATTTTAAATAATAATAAAAACAAACACTGGTTGAATTTGCAAGTTTGTACATTATGATATTAAACCCTTTTCCTTAAAGCTGCACAGCAGATATTTTCAACACATTAAATATTTTACAAAAAAAGGAAACCGTTATATTAACTGTCTCAGGTCTGCAGTCGGGAGGAGATGAACCCACTGTTTATCTATGACCATTGATATGCGCTGTAATAAAACAATAGAGAATTTAACACATAGTACAGAAACAGGTGGGGAACAACACCTCATTCTTATAATATCTTATCTTCGGGTCTTGATTAAATCTGTGATATCTTGCTTATATATTCTTTGTAATATGAGATGTGGACAGAAAGTTCACAGTGACACTAAGGTGAGCACCACGTCAATATTACTGCAGTTCTGGTAATCATCCATCACTTGCATAAACCTCCTCTGTGGGTCCTGATTAGACAAAGAAAAAGGACTAATAAAGTGTGTAAAGACATTGGATGAACTACAGTCCATCATTGTAGAACTACAAAGTCTACCCACATTTTAAGTGGAACTTAAAGAGTGCATACTATACTATGGAGTATAGAGACGAAGAGGTGAACTTAATAAAGAGGCCAGTGTGTCTTTGTTGTCTTTTGTTTTAAAAGAGCAAACCAGTGCTTATGTAACCGCTATCCAGTGAACAAGCACCCAGCTAATGCTAGTCTTTAGTGTTGTTTTTTAGCTACGTAATGTGCTACTTAAAAAAAATCTTACTGCTTTTAGGCTAACGGCAGACTGAACAGGGTGTGTTACCAATTGAGATCTGAAGTATGTAATCACTCTGGTTCTGCCGGTATTTGTCCCTTTATGTCTCTGTGCTCTTTTTTGCTGGTTACGCTTGCTAACATTTTCCAGTTTGGATTAAAAGCAACAATCTAACCTTAATCCTATTTGCTGTTTTAATTTTACCTCACAGGACTCTGGCAGCTTTCACTCAGTTAGCAAGTGTGCTAACTGCTTATGTGGAGGAAAATAAACAGCACACCGTATATCACAGCAAACTGAGGAAAGGAAGTCTCACACTACATTTGGAGCAGATCTGTATGCTGGTTTTTGGTACATCCCCAGTACAAGCCTGAAATAGCTTATGTATAGCTGTATGCGAAAGTTTGTGCACCACAAGATCATCATGATATATTTAACCTCTCAGCTCCCTGGTTTAGGCTGGAATCATAAAATATGTAGACAGACCTTTAATGTCTAACAATTCCAAAAATAAGTATATTATGACTCTAAGATGCAAGAAAACATGTACACGCCAAAGCTTCTAATTTTGAGCTAGTATAGTCTCCTTTAAAACCTTTCTTAAAAGCAAATTCTCAAATTGCCCAGATATCAAATAAATGTCCAAATAAATAAATAAATAAATAAAGTTCATTTTGTTCATCAGTATTAACTGACTAATTTGTATGGATTGTTCTATTTTAGAACAAAATAAAGTTGTTGTCATAAACAAGTTGCCATAGAAATGTTTTTCTGAGTGTAAGCAAATCTTAGCCACACCCACACATCACTAGAAGCATAGCATAGGGTTTTATTTAAGATGTATTATCCATGTATTTCCTCCCTGCTTTAATCACATCACACATCTCTCTGCTATCACATGACTATCGATTAGGACGTGCGGGTTAGCAAACTGACTGCGCAATGCATCATGGAAATTTATTCCCAGTGTTAAATGCTATAGTGACCCAATAACATTTCTCCGAATAAAGCTTAACATCCAGGGAACTTGTCTGCTGTTAGATGAATACTACCAATCAAGACACACTATTAGTAGGTACTTAACTTTATGGAGAAAAGTCCAAGTCAGGTGTTATCCAGGATCTATTTACTGTCTCACATCTAAACACACTCTCTCTCTCTCTCTCTCACACACACACACACACACACACACACACACACACACACACACACACACACACACACACACACACACACACACACACAATTATTCAGTCCTGAATTGCTCAAACCTTTGCATTCTGCTTTATTGTTGTTGCTAATTGTTGTTTGGTTGCTGTACTGGGGACGTGGAGGTATTTAGAAACCTGATGTGCACTTATTTTACTCACTGCTCTTAATGTGCATTTACTTGCTTGCAGCACGGAACCATAATCTGCGCGACTGCTCGCCCGACACCCATGCAAATGGCTTGTGTGATCAGTTAACTGTGGCCTTGGCATTGATAATGGCTATTTGTGTGATAGAAGTTCAGTCTTGTCTCAGTGAGTCGGAAACATGGAGTACAAATTCACACAAACACTCCGGGGAAAATCACATCCACACTGAGACAGGCCGAGTTGTGCTTCGTCCTAACGCCTGGCTGGAAATGATGGCGATAACAAAAGAAAACAGAGAGAATGCACTGAGATACTCTTTCTTTCCACCTGGCACTTGTATGCTCATGTGTATTAGTTCACCAGGGATCCGTGCACTGGCCACCTGAACTGTGGGCATCCATCACCTCATCCAACCGCTGCTGTTGCTGGTGACGGACATGACGCTGCAGCGCTTCTTAACAATCATGTTGATGTACGCCTTCATAATCTTAGTGATCTCACCAACCTGCAATGAAAAATGAAGAATGATATGGAAGTTAACAGTTGAGATAAAGGCTTAGTTAAAGGAAAAAACAGTTTAGGGAAGGTATTTTCCTTTCATCTTTCAGCCTGACAGTTAATTACGTGTGCTAAAGAAGAGACTTGGCCATAGGGCGGCTTCCAAAATTACAATGGAATCCAGGGCATACAGTTAAAACTTTATAGTAGTAGATACTATATAAGAGTATTACATCTGCAATGATATTGGTACTCTGACCCATGCATTAGTTATCCTAAGACTTCCAGTGTTATATTTAATACTTCTGTACACCTTTATATATATATATATATATATATCT